>CAUYMX010061044.1:0-20542 GCA_963573855.1 Lepilemur septentrionalis
GACAACTAAAAATATATATAGAAAAAATTAGCCAGGCATGGTGACGCATGCCTGTAGTTCCAGCTACTCAGGAGGCTGAGGCAGGAGGATCGCTTGAGCCCAAGAGGTTGAGGTGGCTGTGAGCTAGGCTGACGCCACAGCACTCTAGCCCAGGCAACAGAGCAAGACTCTGTCTCAAAAAAAAAGAAAAATCTTTGTTCAAATTTCTCATTTTAACCATGAATGCCAACATCTTTCTCCATTATACATTTTATAACAACTACTACCAGGTAGTAAAACTGGCTACTTTTGAGGTTTTTTTTCTTATTCTTCAGCCCCAAATGCTATGGGACAGTGACCTGAAATTATAAAATAACCGAAGAAGTTGGCATAGGAAGTAAAAAGAAAAGAGGCATTAGCTCTTCCTTAGGCCATTCATTAAATAGGTAATCAGCTTCTAAATACTAATAACATAAAGTTAGTAAGGTCCGTGGCAAGTATGAACAGACCCACAAGAACACAGGAAGGGTAAGTGTCACCATCAGTTTTATTCTGGCTTAGTTGGTTTTAGAAATGAAATTAGGAAACTCTTTTAAAAATGGAAACCTAAAATATATCCCTGAGATATTTTAAATATCATTTTCTAGGTAATTTTGTAATTTTCCGTAAAGTCATGTCTACAGTATGTTTTCCTGGATGAAATAATTACATGTTTTCTCTTGAGAACATGAAATCCCTGAAGAATGATTGTTCCACACCACTATTAAGAGCATTACTGCGTTTACCTTATCTCTTTTTTGCCAGTTTTTTATTTTGTCCACCAAACGCTTGTGCACCAGAGACTTGTGTTTGATTTATTTCTATGAGGATCTGGATGCTCTTGTTCTGTATTTTATCTGCCTAGAGAGGCTTAATGCACAGTGAGTTTAAAGCACGCCTTTCCCCACTCTTGTGTGCGTAAGAATCACCTGGGAAGCTTGTCAGAAGAGAGATGCCCCAGGGATCTGATTCATTAAGTCCAGGGTTGGGTTTGAGAATATGCATTTTTTTTGTTTTGAGACAGAATCTCGCTCTTTTGCCGGGCCTAGAGTGCCATGGCGTCAGCCTCACTCACAGCAACATCAAAGTCCTGGGCTCAAGCAATCCTCCTGCCTCAGCCCCTCGAGTAGCTGGGACTACAAGCATGCACCACCATGCCCGGCTAATTTTTTCTATATATTTTTTGGTTGGCCAATTAATTTCTTTCTATTTTTAGTAGAGACGGGGTCTCGCTTTTACTCAGAACTGGTCTTGAACTCCTGACCTTGAGCGATCCATCCTCCTTGGCCTCCCAGAGTGCTAGGATTACAGGCGTGAGCCACCACGCCTGGCCGAGAATATGCATTTTAACAAGCTTCCAGGTGATGCTGTGACTGTTATACCAGGGCCTAAAGGGTATGGCATTCAAGAAGTGACAAGTTCTACGAACTAAAATAACATGTTCAAGAATATATTTATTATTGATTCCATGTGTATATACGTATTTTACAAATATTGGATAGTGTTTTTCCTGCTCCGTTTATCTAGTGATGTGGGTTCTTTTTGTTTATTATAAGGAGCATTTTGTTTTAAAGCAGGCTTTCAAAAATGTAGTGGAAACCCTTGTTCCTTTTTCATTTTTCTCTCTCTCTGTCTTATATACATAACACACACATGTACACACCCCTTCCCCAACATTCCCAGAACTTGAGGATAACAGAAACATGGGGATTTGATTCCCTTGCCCCTTTGGTAAACCTAATCACTTAGTTGAATGTCATTTTTGAAAGAATTTTAAATCTTTTATATAAAATTGGAATAAGAGTGAGTAAACTATATATAATGCTTTTCAGCAAAGAAAAAAGTGGTGATTGGTCATTTTTACATTTCTGAGACAGTAAGAAATAGTAAATCCATTGCTAACTTTCAAACATCACATTATTGACTTTTTAAAACAATTTCTCTTCCTTCCTAAAGTTAAGTGTTATAGACTCTGCCAAAAAATATAAAACTGCCTTCTCAGGTGCTATTATTATCTCTATCATGGGTTTTCTTGTTTACAGAATGTTTTTAGGTTAAATTCCGTCCCTCATGCAAATTTTTCTAAAAGGAGTTTCTTAATTCTTGTTCTAAAAAAAGGTGAGTGCCCTTCTCGGCGTATATTCCCAGCATTCTTAGGGTAAATTATTTTTGACTTGTGTCCCTGTGTGACATCCTTAATAAAAAAAATTCTGAATTTCCTAAGTTCCAAGTGACACAGTTTGAGACTTCACTATCCAAATAACTGACATTATGTAAAGCTTAACAGTTCTCAAACTACCCTTACAGTATTGTCTCTTTGATCCTCATCAACTCCCAAATTTTAAATTAGAGCTCTAGAAATTGGAAGATATTTAATTTTTCTCATCAGGTTCATAAATTTATTCATTATCCATGTGTTGAATGCGTCCTGTGTGGCAGGTCCTACATTAAATGCTGGAAATGAGATGAACAAAAGAGTCCCTGAGTTCCTGAATTTCTGAGTATAGAAGAATTACAGTTACCATGTCAGTTGCTAAAGTAAATCTCATACAGAGGGTGTCAGAGGGGTAAGACAACAGAGAAAGGTCACCTAACTTACAAGAATGCAAATTTGCACCATTTATGTGATTTTCAGTGGACAATGCTTTTCACAAGCACTGTCATTGACAAGCATTTTAGCATTTTAGCAGTTGCATGGCCTCCTTTAGCCTCTGTGGGGCAATAAAACACAGGAATGAGTTCTTGACCTTCAAAAGGAAGCCTCAGAAAAATAATATCACTAAACTACAGTCTAAATCAGCTTTCTGGCATGTACTTTGTATCATCCTCAATTCATTAAGGTGTGGAGAAAAAAATCATATTCTCCTTTATGTTTGCCACATTTTCTTAATTCTATTTTTGTTTTAACACAATAATAATAATAGTTGAATAGTACATGCATGTAATTTATAAACTCAAAAATATATATACATGTTGGGTGTCCATACTCAAAATTGTCCTACTGATAAGGAAGCATGATCAAAACACTTTGATAATTACTGACCTAAGTCATAAGCATCTTAAAGATAATTAACAAATTATATAAAAGGGACTTTTAAAATCCCTATTAATGTTCTAGAAAAATCTGTCTAAGGCAATCTTGCACAGTAATGGGTCACTTGCTCAGGCCACAACTGTCTGCCCTTCACCTCTATGAAAATCGGGCTCTGATGGCTACTGGAAATTTCTTTCATAGTTCTGAGTGGGGAGTGGAGAGCTAAGAACAAAAAGAACTAAAAAGCTAGAAGATAAGAATAGTCCTATGGGACTGCTGATTATAACCCTCATGTTCAGTACTTATGAATGAATAAATCCAGACCTCTTCCTTCCTTTGCAAAATGTAGTGTATTTAATGATAAAAATAAATAAAATACTTACATTTTCCAAAACCAATCATGTTCATTTGTAGTCAGTTTAATTTCTTTAATTCAAGAGGCTTTTCCAAGAATTATTAATTTTTTTTTTAAAGGATAGGGAAAAACAATGTTTTGATTATGAAAAGGTTGGTGCTGCTTTAAATGAAAAAAATTTTAAATGATTTCTGTCATTTTCATAGGTCAAAATTATATCTTAACTGAAAATACATTATTAGAGAGACTTGTCAACCTTGTATGGATTTGTTAGCATTTGTAATGGATTGGACACATACATTGGGAATAATAATAAATGCTTTTTATTTACTGTCTCATTTCCCACTCCAAAATCCTAAAAGACAACCCATTAGAACATTAGCATAGTGTATAGGCTGTTATTTTCTTATTCTTAACATTAAATATTCTCAATTAATGGTAACTTAAGGATATCAACACACACTTGTAGAATTTAGATGTTTGGGTAATGGTTAGCATTTTTTATTAGAAACCTATAGGAACTCTATGTCTCTGTTTTTCTCTAAATGTAGTAGTAGAAAAATATTACTTTTGTAACTTAGGATATTATGCTTTAGGAAAATAAATTAGATATTTAGTGATAGAATAAGTATAGAACTTTGGCTTACGAATATATTGATTCCATGACATACCCAAGGAGTTCCTCTTTATATCTGATTGTTACCATCATTATTGTATACTGGTCTATATTTTCTTCCCTTTGCCATTTTCTCCTAAAAAAGAAAATCCCCTTAAAAGACCAGTCATTTGAGGTTGCTTCTTAATCAAGATATGGTTGAACTTGGCAGGACATAGAGTATTCTGAAATGCTGGAATTGCTGATTCATTTGCAAAATCATAAAGTGACTGCTTTCTACCAGCAAATTAGCACTGTAAGAGATTTCCAAGTTTCAGCAGTGTGATCTATAGGCTTGCATTATATCATGCCTGATGATGTATGTCATCATCATCATCATCACTAAAGCCTTTATTAAATTCACTGTCAAGATATGGCATTGGGCTACATGGAAATGAGCTTGGTTTCTTTCTTTTGATAAGTTTCAGATATAGATTACTTTTATCATAGAGTGTTTAATATTTAAAAAGATTACTTTGTGTTAAACTATAAAACATGAATTTGTTTTAAAACATGACATTTGTATATAGTAACTTGAAATCTTTGCTTTGAAATTGCAGCTGATGTTCTAAGTGAAGAAGCAATATTGAAATGGTATAAAGAAGCACACGTTGCTAAAGGCAAAAGTGTTTTTCTTGACCAGATGAAGAAATTTGTTGAGTGGTTACAAAATGCAGAAGAAGGTATGATCCCATTTAACAACTTGGATGTTCATTAAACAAATACTTTCTCATGAAACTTCAAAATATTTACTTCTTAGCAAGATCATTCTTGCTATCTTGAGTTCTTGAGGAGTCTTTCATATCAAACATTTTGCCTATATCTTAGCCCTCCTTTCTAAAATCAAGGCAATAAAAATTTCTGCATGGTTTTAAAAATAAAAAACTTAAATTATCCACCCTAATGGAGGACAACGAGGAAGAAATAATCAGCAGATGTGAAAAGAAAAAAATATATTTGGCTTCCTCACACGTTATGGAACACTCTAGCTTTTTATATCTCCGTCACCAGTTGACTGATATTTAAAATGGGACCACAGAGTGGAAGAATAATAATGGATCAGAGTAAATCCAACTAAGAATAAAAAGTTTATCTTAGGTGATCCAAAGACAAAAAAAAGGTTATATTGTCCGATGATATATACAAGCATGTTGTGTTTTTAGAAAGGCAAATTTCACTTGAAAGCAAAAAAGAGCAAGAGTTTGCTATCTGCCCTCCTCTATAACTGTATATAATAAATGGGTGCACAGGGTAAAAGAGTCCTGGGCTGATGGCGGGGTTCTGTGTTTAGGGGGGAAGCGGTTAACTGGAAACTCATAACCTTGTGTAAAGGAATCTGAGAGGAAATATCTGACTTCTTTCTTTCTTCTCTCCTAGAATCTGAATCGGAAGGTGAAGAAAATTAAATGGCTCAACAAGCACAATACCGAGGTTACCACACACCACTTCTTGATTGGGAATGCTGAACCATTTGGGAAGAGAAACTTGGCTTCTGTTTTCACAAAGGAAAAAAAAAATAGGATAGGCTTCCCTTCTGCAGAGGGGGAAATGGTTTTTGTTTTTGTTTTGTTTTTAAATGGAGCCCTGAGGCATCAGCTATTATACTTGGGACTCTACCTCTCACTCACGATATGCTAACTTAAAGCCATTCAACAAGGAGTCAAGTAGGAATCTGAAATTACTCAACAGACTCCTCTTTTTTAGCTGTATTTTTCAGGTACTATGTGGTGAACCCCCCACTGGTGTCTATTACAGGGCCACTTTGGTAGTTGTGTATCTGCTCGTGTATGTGATTTGACAAACCAGTTTTTTAAAATAAATGGCTTTTTAAAAATCTGGGCTTATAGCTTCAGAGCTTTTATTTCTTTACTGTGTATGACTTCTTACACAGATAGCATTTCAGTGTTATATTTTGTCCTCCATCCAAAATGTTGGTTATATTTTGTCATATGTAAAAACTACTCTGTACCTTTCATCATCATAAGTAATACATTTCAGTTGTCCTCATAGTGAAGTAGAAATGAACCCCAAAATACATGCACATAGCATTACACCATGAGGTTATATTATTAATAATTAGACGTGTGTGTATGTTCCGCATTTCTTAATGTTTTCCTCAGCCCTATTTCCTCCCTACTTAGGGGAGGGCTGAAAGATTTATATGTGTAAATAGTCTTTGTTTATTTTTATTTGTAGCTAAGTGATTTTATTCTTTAAATTATTCTGTTCTCAATTTAGTAATAATGTAAAACATCTGACCTTTTGGGAAAACTTAACAGTTTTATTACAAAAATTCTTGAAAAACTTAAGGTACTCGCCTACTGCTGATAGTAACCTCAAAGAAAGCAAACATTTTATCTGCATCAGAGTTGAAACAAAAATAGGAGACATTGGTAAGTTCTCATTGGTAAGCTCTTAAACTCATTAAGGTAAATATAAGAAAAACTTTACAATTGTTGGGTCATCATCCTGTATCAAAAGATGGTTTTCTAGTTTCCTGTTTGTCTTCAGGAAGAAAAAATACATGTATTTTTCCTGTGATTTCACCACGTACCTAAATCTGTAACATGATGGGATTCCTCCCATCTTTTAGATGCTAAACTTTTGATAAATGTCTTTCTTGCCATGTAGCTAGAACACTGTCAAGTTCTCTGTCCCAACAATGGACAGAGAAATATCAATTTGAATAGATCTTTTTGAAAAAGCATCCATATGTGAAAATGTTGTTTTCATTATACAGGAAATAATGACAGGACAACTGTGGCCAAGGTTGATTGAAAGTCATAGAATAAAGAGCTTCACAGCAGAGCCCTGGGGGGACATACGTATTCTTTCCTAAATTGACCTACTTGATAATGTCCCTCTTTCATATGCTGGAGCTGGTTTTCCTTCCCAGTCTTCCCTTTCACAATTGCCCTTCTCCTCTTTTATAAAAGAAAGTAATAACTCATCCGTCCCAATATGGTACACTGCCCTAGGGATGAAAAACATATGGTACTGAACAAAGGGATGATTCTAGAATGTGTTGCTCTTACAGGCTAGTCCCTTGGGAGAAAAGCTGCAAACTGAAGTTGGAGGCCTGATTTCTTCTAGGCCACTGATTCATGGCAAGTCTCTATTATCTATCCACCCTTCCATCTATCAAAAATTAGAATTATGAATTTAAATGGTAGTCACATCCTAGAATGTATATTAATGTGTTTATTTGAACTGCAAAATGAAAATTTTAATTGAAAAGTAAATTTGGCCAGCTAACTTGACAATTGCTGACTGTAATTGGAGACGCAGCAGGCACATTCCATAAATTAAGTTAAATCTGCAACTCTAATATATAGACAAAAATTAATTAAATGTAAAATATTGAAAATTACATTCAACTTAAGATGAAAATTTTGTTGACTTTTATATGTCTCATTTGATTTTTAAATTTCTTTTTCTTTCTTTCTTTTTTTTTGAGACAGAGTCTTGCTCTATTTCCCAGAATAGAGTGCAGTGGCATCTTCATAGCTTACTGCAAGCTCAAACTCCTGGGCTTAAGCAATATATTTAATTGTATATATCAATATGTAAAAGAGGTATCACTTCACATTAGGTAAACATGAATAAAAAGTGTGAGGCTCACTAGGTTAGAACATACTTGACTTTGTTTTCTTCATGATTTTTAAGTCAACCAAACTGAGACCCAGAAAAGCACAATGTTGTCCAAGTTCTCAGAGTTAGTGATGAAGATGGAACTAGAAAGTCCCATGTTCAGGGACCAATACCTATGCTATTTTCTAATCTATAACTGTAACAATTACGAACTACTTAACATTTTCCGGCAGAGTATTTTTCCCCAACAGAACTTGAGATAGTGACTTCAGGTTAAGTGAGCATGGAGCGAATGCTCAAACCGCATGAACTTAACAAATCCTCAAGCTCAAAGCTCTCTCTTTCTCTGAAAGACAAGTTCCTCTGTTGTTGTTGTTTAATAAAGCCTGTTCCAATTATAAAAGTAGTTAAACTGGTTATGTATTGCTATGGAACAAATTACCCCAACATTTTAGCAGCTTTAAAACAAACATTTATTATGGCACAATTTCTGTGGGTCAGGAATCTGGGAGCAGCTTAGCTGGGTGGTTCTGGCACAGGGCATCTCGTGAGGTTTCAGCCAAGCAGTTGATTGGAGCTACAGTCATCTGAAGGTTGTAGGATCTGCTTCCGAGCTGACTCATAAGGTTGTTGGCAGACCTCAGTTCCCTGCTAATGTTTAGCCAGAGCTTTCACTTAGGCTGCCTGAATGTCTTCATGGAATAATAGCTGGCTTCCCCCTGACTGAGTGATTTGAGAGAAGGAGCCCAAGAAGGAAGCTATCTTTTAATAACCTAATAGTACTCCAGGCTGAGCAAGAGCGAGACCCTGTCTCTACTAAAAAAAAAAAAAATAGAAATTAGCTGGACAACTAAAAATATATATATAGAAAAAATTAGCTGTGCATGGTGGCACATGCCTGTAGTCCCAGCTACTCGGGAGGCTGAGGCAGGAGGATCGCTTGAGCCCAGAAGTTTGAGGTTGCTGTGAGCTAGGCTGATGCCACGGCACT
This sequence comes from Lepilemur septentrionalis, assembly GCA_963573855.1. NCBI lineage: Eukaryota > Metazoa > Chordata > Mammalia > Primates > Lepilemuridae > Lepilemur > Lepilemur septentrionalis. The sequence goes on from CAUYMX010061044.1 coordinate 8,645, forward strand.
CTGGCCCGGGCAAGAGTGAGACTCTGTCTCAAAAAAAAAAAAAAAAAAAAAAAACTGTGGAAGTGACATCGCGTCACTTCTGCCATATTCTATTGGTCACATGGACCAACCCTATACAAGGGAACTGCATGAGAGTGTGACTATCAGGACATAGGGATAATTGAGGACCAACCTGGAGCCCAGCTACCATGATAGTACATATATACATACAAAAATAATTTCTGGATAAATATCTTCACCTAGTATTAAAATAATGAAAGCACTAAAAGAAAATATAGGAAATATCTTTATAAACTTGGCACAAGGAAAGAATGACACAAAAGCAAAAAGAAAAATTATAAAAAGTTAAAAACAATTCCATACTGAAAGGTACATGAATGATAAATAACAAATAATATGTGGGATCAGTAAAGCTTCAACAGGTTGATGAAAATAACAAGGATTTAACAATACATAAAAAGAGCTTCTGTAAATTAATAGGAAAAAAATAAGCAATTCAATTGAAAAATGAAGAAAGAGTATGAAGAGTCAATTCACATGGGCAATTAACATGAAAAGACCCTCAATCTTAATGTTAATTGGACATGTGCAAATTGAAACAATAAAATGAAATGCTTTACTTATTAAGCTGGGAAAAATTATCAAAATCAATAGTTAATGGTGGTGGTATGGAAAAATGGGTTCTATTCACATATGGCCTTTAGAGTTAAAATTTGGCAATGAATGTCAAACATTTTGAAATGCATATCTGTTGACTCAGCATTGTCATTTCTAGAGATCATTCCACAGGTGTACCCAAAGAGCTATGTGCAATGATCACTATGTTAGTGATAGAATTGGTAGATGTAAAATGTCTATGAGAAGGAGACTAGTTAAATAAGTTACGATAAATTCATATCAGGAAATGAGGTAAGCTCAAAAAGATGTCATAATATATCATTAAAGGAAAAATACAACTTAAAAAGAATGCTTCTTTCCACTAAAAAAAGCTATGTGTGTATATAATATACCATTATAAATACATTTAAAAAGGAATAATATTCTCTAATTATTGTGATAAATAACTTATTTCTGTATATATCTTGGACAGTGATAAGAAAAAAGAAAAGAAGGACTTTTTTCTTTTTATTCTTCATACTTATTTGAATTTCTTTAGAAAGAGCATCCAATAGTTTCATAATTTAAAATATTTTTATTTTGGAAAATATTAAAAAGTTATTAGAAGAGACTAAATATTACATAGTATTCAACCTCAGAGACGAGGACTCCTTTCTTATACTTTTAAATACAGTATAACAGTATATAGTTTTGCTTAATTCCTTAAAAAATTAAGTCCAGTCTGTATGAGTTTTATATCTTGCTCTTTATATAATAGTATTCTGTAAAATTTTATCATATATAAATGTTATTCAAAAGCATGATTTTTCAATATATAATTGTTCTTGGTGTGGATGGGGCATAATTTATTATTCCATTGTTCTATATAAAGTATTCTTTGACTTTTTACTTTTAAAAATTACCATTTAAAATTTATTTTATAAATTTTTGTTCATCTACGTTTATTTAGAAAAATAGGAAATTGGGGTTAAAAGATTTGAACGTGTTTAATACAATGTGATCTCATTTTATGAATTTGCATTTATACACATGAATGCATTTTACTGCCATTTGGGGCGTAGTTCAAGGAAATATCATTTCAATGAGAAATAAAAACATTATCTGTTATCATCTAAAAATAGAAAAATTTGGAACTTCTGGAATTCAGCAGTTTCCAATTTATAAAATTTCATAGGGCTAAAGGGAAATAAAAATCTTTCTTTTTGAAGCCAAGAAACCAATAGTCATGGGACGCATCAGGTCCTGCATGGTCATAGCATCGTCTGGTTTGAGTCAATGTGTGTCCCATTACTAATTATTAAACACCTCCCCAGCTGCGGCTGATTCACTGTCTCTGACATCACTTTCCCTGAGGTAATGGCAATTATTTCCTTTCCACTCCCTATACTTTTGAAAAACGATAGACTTCAAGGTCCCTCCTGGTAGATGTCCCTACACTGCCATGACCCTATACGTGTGGAATAGATGACTATAAAATGTTTCTGCTGTGAAAAACGTATTTTAGAGCTAGTCTTTGCTTATCTAAAATCTCTACATCTTGGTTTTATGTGTGCTTTGACTACTTTATTGACATACAACATATAGATAAGTGCATCTAAGTCTGGCTTGAATGGAAACAGCACACCTGTATTACTAGCGACCAAACATTAGCCCCCTTCTGCCCCTCCCACCGCAAGCTCCACCCCTCAAGGGAAATTGTGATTCTGAATTCTGACAGCACAGATTCACTTTTCCTGCAAATCTGAAATAAATGCATATAATATTATTTTGTTAATGGCTTCTTTTCACTCTGCTTTAGCTTTTTTGCTGTTAAAGCTTTTTTGTTGCTGGGTACTTTCTGGTGTGTGATTAAGTAGACACAGTTGACCTACCAACAATAATGCCCAGCTCTTTCAGCAGGAACATATGAAACATGAGAACATTATATTTTAATGAGCCAAAATGTTGCACTATTCACTTGGCAGAGAATAATTTCTAGGCACATATCTGTTTTTCAGAGATAATTTTGGAGCACACGTTTTTCCTCACACTAGTCATTACAAAACGGGAAATCATCTCTGGAAGAGTAGTCACGTTTTCTATGGACAAGATAAGGGTTTTTTAATGAAAACATAGATTACTCTGGCTTTAGTTATTTGTACTTCATCCCACATTTGGCTTTTGCTGCTGTGTAAGTGGAGAAGCAGAGATATGAAACTGGAATTGGTTGGCTTGAGTTGGAGGCAGCATGCTGCCATTTAATTAGCTGTTTAATTAGCAAGTCACTTAACTCTTGGTATTTAGTTTGCTTAATTATAAAATAAGGGTCTGGAAAAGATCCGTCCTTAAACTGGGGCTGTGAACCACCCAAAGTAATATGCAAAACTCCATTTTCATCATATTCTCAGTGGTCTGTGACCTAAGAAAATAAAATATAATTGGGCTACAATCCTCAAACCTCAGCATGCATCAGGATCACCCAGAGGGCTTGTTAAAACTGATGGCGGTTCCCCTTTCACCCCACAGTGTCTGACTGAGTAGGTCAGGGCCGAGGTCTAAGGATTTGGATTTCTAACAAGTTCCCAGGTGATGCTGATCTTTCTGTGTCAGAACCAGAACCACACTTTTGAGAAGTGTTGGGCCGAGTGGTTACTAACGTACATTCCTGTGCTGACTTTCTGAAGTCCATGATGCCTTCAGGAAACGAGGCAGATTATATTGTTCTCAACCCTGTATCTGTGATTGCCTGAGAAGACAGCACATAGCTTGGCAGGACGTTGGTGTTCAGTAAATGTTTGAATGAATAAATGCGTGAATGTGCATTAAAAATTCCTTTTTAAAGGTTTGATCATAAATTCATCCTAATGTGTTTCTATACCTTCTTTAAAAAGTTCAGCATCAGGCCCACCGCCTGCTACTTATCGAGAATTTGGATTAATGCACTAACTAGAAATATCTTTGGAACAGAGCCAATAAACTGGGCACCCATAAGTGACTTATAAAATGATCCTAACACTATCCCTTGTTATTTCTTTCCAAGTGAAGCAAAAATACTTTCCTTGTGAGGACTGTCTAACCCAGTTCTGTAACAATGCATTTGTGGGTGTTGACCACACGATGTTGACCAACTGTCAGCTCCTCAGCCTACCTCCTGCATCCCAGACCAGGTCTAACAAAGGTAAAATATCACCAGACTGGGTCACTAGTTCTTGAACTTTAGTGTGCAGCCACATCTCCTTGAGGGCTTATTACTTACAGGTTGCTGGCAGCAGTCCCCAAGTTTCTGACTCAGTACATGTGGGGTGGGGCATTTCTAACAAGTTACCAGGTGATGCCACGGCTTCTAGTTCAGTAGCCTCACATTGAGAACCCCTGGGCTAGATAGTTTCTAATCCTTTAGTAACTGGCATGTTGAGGCAACCCAGCCCCATAGGATGGGACTTTGATTCAGACTAGTTTAAAAGCTATTGAATTTCCCTAATTTCTAACTTAGCTCTCTCAAACTCCTGTCTCTTCTGAAATCCTAAAGTATTTTTAAGAGGTACAGGAGGATTGGAAATATCTCAAATTCCAGACTTCTTACAACAGACTAAATCTTTTGAGTAAATATTAGACCTTTTCTTAGCATTCTCTTTTCCCTTTAGCAGAAAAAACTCATGGTGTTCTAAGTGTAGTCCCCAGACCAGCGGTATCAATATTACCAGAGAGCTAGGTAGGAATGCAAGTGTCAGGACTGACTAAATCAGAAACTCTGGGGGTGGACCCAGCAATTTATCTTAACAAGTTCTCCTGGTGAGTCTGACGCATGCTTAGGCTTAAGAACCACCGGCCTAACCCAACCTTCCCGTGTCAAAACATCTTGGAACACATTCCTACAGAGACATAAAGGTAAGTGGACAATTACAACAAAAGGCCCAGGCTTTTTTGGCACAAGATAAGGGATTAGCAGGATGGTACATTTCGCTTTTCTTGAAGGCTGATTAGAGTCTGGAAAATATCTCTGGTGGCAAGATGACCTGGCATTCTTCAGTGGTTTTTACCTGATGTAAGTAGAGCGTGGATATCAGTACTCTGTCGCTGTGTGACTCAGATCGAGCTATGGAAATAGCTGGTAGCTAATGTGAACTCATTCTCAAGTGCATGGGAACACCTTCTGAAAAGTAATAGTTCTGCTAAAACTGGTTTTTCTCCATTTTTTAAAATTTTCTTATTGAGCAATGAAGTGAAAATGTGTTCAGGGTGTTGTTTTTCTTTCTGTTTTCCGGTATGCTCATCAACAAGCACAGCAGCAGGTTCTGTAGTACCAAACAGCAGCTTTTCTGAATCCAATGGAACCTAGGAGATGATGTTTACAACATCTCTCAAACTTCTGTATCATAGAGAGGAACACAGGCAACAGAGTAGCAAAAGATGAATTTTATATGTACATGCATGTAGGAGTCTAGAAAGGAGGGTACTAGGCTAACCAGCTTGTAACAAAAGATTTTAAAACTCTCATGTGTCATTAATGCTGAGGATAAAATAACAAAAGAAATATTTTATCTTTTATTGGGGGGGGTGCCAACCTTAAAGTTTTTCCATGGATTTTAGAAAAGCTGTTCACTTTGCCCATATGGCCTCTAGTCTTTTGTTCAAATCAAAACATGTTTCCCATCATAGCATGTACATGCTAAATGGCTTCAGAAATATGAACAATGACAATGGCCCAAGAATTCTTTACTAGCATATTGTTTAATTTCCAGATATTGGCTTTTTTTTATGTAGGATTGTTATTGCTTTCTAGTTTAATTTCATTGCAGTAGGAGAACATACATGATATGATTTCAATGCTTCTAACATTTATTGAGACTTGTTTATAGCCCAGCGTGTGGTCTGTCTGGGTGAGTGTACTATGTGCACTTGAAAACAACATGTATCCTGCAGTTGTGGGGTGTAGTGATCTATAAATATCAATGGGGTCTTGGTGGTGGATAGTGTTGTTTAGAGATTCTGTGCCTTTCATGATTTTTTTGTTTGCCTAGTTGTATCAATTGCTGAGAAAGGGGTATTAAAAGCTCTGGCTATGACTGTAAACTGCTCATTTCTCTGTTTAATTTGGCCACTTTTTGCTTCACGTGTCTGGAAACTCTGTTATTAGATCCATACACTTTATTATGGCTGTGTCATTCTCATGAATTGACCACTTTTTCATTATGAAATATCCATTTTTACCTCTGGTAATAGTCTTTTGAAGTCTGCTTTATCTGATATTAGGATCGTCACTCCACCCTTTTAGGCATTCAGTTTGCAAGGCATGTCTTTCTCATCTGTTTACTTTCAAATTATCTGTGTCTGTGTCTTTATATTTAAAGTATGGCTCTTGCATATAGCACATTACTGAATCTTGCTTTAAAAAAAAATCCATTCTGATAATCTCTGTCTTTTAAATGGTACGTTTGGTCCATTATTGCTATGGGTGGATTTAAGCTTACAATTTTATAGTTTTTTTTCCAGTTTGTCTCCTCTGCTTTTATTCCTGTGTCCCTCTTTTCCACTTCCTTTTTGGATTACCTTTTAGATTGCCATCTCTGTCAGATCTTATTTACTTTGGCAGAAGCAAGAAAAACCTGATGTTTTGTTAAAATCACTATAGGTCCTTTAGGTGTTGTGCGGAAGGAGTACTTCCTTCAGGTCATAACTTATCATATCACAAAATTAATATTATGCCTTGTTATGCTTCAGTTGATAGGAAAAACACACAGTTATAAATACTGGCATATTTCCTGGTAGTTTTAGCATCATCTCTACTGGAAGCTGTTCAAAGCACTTATAGATAATGATAATAAACTACTTTAGAAATAGATTTTGGGTTCCATTATGTTCTAGAACTTATTCAATGCTTCATTTTTTATTATAGCGTAATATCAATATATGTATTAGGATTCTACCACAGAAACAGAACCAGTAGGAGATTGGAGGTATACATACATATATATATATGCACACATATGTGCATGTGTGTGTGTATGGGAGAGAGAGATTTATTGTAAAGAATTGGCTTATGTGTCGTGGGGGCTGATTAGGCAAGTCTGAAGTCCATAGGAAGGTCAGTCTGGAACTCTTGGGCAAGTACTAAGGTTGTAGCGCACAGATAGAATTTCTTCCTCAGAAAAACCTAATTTTTGCTCTTAAAACCTTTCAACTGGTTGAATAAGACCTACCCAGATTATGAAGATAATCTCCTTTATTTAAAGTTGCCTGATAGTAGATGTTAACCATGTTTATAAAATACCTTCACTAAATTCACACATAAAATGAACCATCATATATATTAATATATATATAAGAACATTAAGTAATCGATAGAACCAATCATGGAAGAACCAAAAGAACTGTGAATTATAAACCTGTCGGAAATGACAAATGTATAGCCTAGTAGAAAGCAAAAATAAGATTTGTGGCGAGGTGTGGTGGTTCATGCCTATAATCCTAGCACTTTGGCAGGCCAAGGTGGGAGGATTTAAACAATAATATCCTTAAGAAGAATTTAAGGCAACTTATAAAAAGACGTTCTCGTATATTAAATTCTTATTTATTAGTGGGTTTTCATACTTTTTATGAAAGTTCAAACTTCCAACAGTCTCATAAAAATACTACAAGGTTTCTTTTAATACATAATTAAAGTTGACAGAAAATGACTGTTTTCTAATTCTCTAGATTAGAACAAAGTGTATATTCACAGATTGTTTTCATTTATGGCTAAATTCCAGTGCTCAGTAAAAGAAGAATGAGTAGAGATAGGTAGATGAACTTGATGATGACAAGATTTTGATTTTTCTCTTTTAAAATTCCACAGATTGATACCTACAGATTTTAATTATGGCCAGAGCAAAGAGCCTTGGAGATCAGGAGTAATGAAAAATCACTTTAGTAGAGTCAGTATATTTTAATACACAGGCACACTCATGCATTTATGTTTTTTATACGTGTATCTTTAGTCATTATCCTTTAAAAATATGTATATAGTAATCAAGCTGAGCATGGTGGCATGTTCCTGTAGTCCCAGCTAGTGGGGCGGCTGAGATAGGAGGATACCTTGAGCTCAGGAGTTTAAGACCAGCCTGGGCAACAAAGGGAGATCCAGCTCTTAACAAAAAAAAAACAAAAAACAATTCTGTAGCTTACTTTCTGTTCACGTTAGCTTCGTTATTATTTCAGTTCATTGGGGGTTAGAGTAGAAGAGTTAACGAACAACAACAGAAAAAAATCTTTTGTTTTCTCTAGCATATAATATCTTTCTAAAGAGATAGTGTTACTTGATGGGGATATTAATGTCTTTATATATTCATCAACAACAATAAAATTAATAATAGCTTATGTTTCCTGAGTGACTTCTAACTACTGTGTTAAACACTGCATGCCCTGTTTTATCTGATCTTCACAAATACAATGGTTTAGGTCAATGTAATTCTATTTTCCCATTTTACAAAGATAGAAAAATTAAGAAATGTACCCAAGTTCATACAAGTAATAAAAATGGATGCAATGCTATCTTATTTCAGAAACCATGTTCTTAATAACTATATACTACTACCTCCCATGGGGATATATATACTATTTCACATGGTAGTTACATGAAATAACAAAATTGTATTATTTTAAAGTGTTGCAAACATTACGAATTCCTTTTTTCTTCAGATCAGAATCATACTTCTCAAACTGTCAAGAAAAATCTTTAAAATGGATATCATAACATTTTCATTTTTTTAATAGTTTGGGGAAGAACTATGTTTGTTATGTTCAAAGTCTGAAGGAACATGGTTTTGGGGACAAGTGCATCAAATTGATTCAAAATATCACAGCCTCTTTGTTCTTCGTTCTTATCTTCTCTTAACTTGGTTTCCTCCTCTTGCAAAATCAGAGGGTTGGGCATGATGACCTCATAGAGCACACATCTTTCTATGAGTCTACGATTCTGTAATTCGTTAAATAAGCTGACAGTTGGAGATAATTCAGAACTGCCTTCTGACCTCTTTGAACCTATGTTCTCAAGATACCCTAAAGAATGATTGTAAAGGAAAGATTTAAAGATTTACTAGTTCTACAAGTCACATTTTTTTAATGCTCAATGAAATTCATAAAAGCCACTGTTAAGGTCCTCCACCATCTTATGGTTAAATATAATCATTTAAGCCAAATATGAGTGCCTAATGTTGTTACAGTTAGAGACCAAAGGTTTGTTCATTTTACCCCCTTACGTTAAAAAAAAAGTTATTTTTCATATGCAATGATCAACAAAGTTTGAAGCAAACAAATTAACTCCCCAGAAGCTGTTATGATTTGTGCTTTGTTTTAGATGTGGGGAAAATATTCCCGTTCTTAAAATCATTCTGAAATTAAAGATTGATTCTAACAGGGAAAGATTTGTAACTAAAGGGATACAGTAGATGCCTTTGGAGATTAGACTGCAAAATATGCTAAAAATGTGGGCATTCAGGAAAATGACATAGAACACATGACAAAATATGCCACTTCTGAGAAAAACAAGTAGTGCCCAGCTGGTGAGGGCTCGCCAGCAGTAACTCATGGAAGTGAGTTAGAGCTGGACAGCCTGCCCACCGTGTGAAACGCAGGTGCCATTTGCAATATCTGAGTCCCTCGCTAGCGTCTCATTTTTGTCCTGGGGGCTGTTTTTAGTTCAGATGTAGTCTCACAACGGGAAAAATGAAGAGGAAAGCAGAGCATAAGGTATGGAGAGTAGGAGAGTTACAAAAAGGAAGATTGGTGTTGACATAATGAGGTGCCTGCTGCAGGGACCCACTTTCTTTTGTCCACATCTCAGCTCATAGTTAGCCTTGGAACACGAGGGTGTTGTTTCCAAAAGGAAGCAATGCTCCATTTTCTAAGAAATGCAGAATAGTTTAGATATTTCAATTTATATTTTTGTTTTTAAAAACTCAGGTAATAAATTTGAGTTGTCCAACACAATTGCAAATTAAGGATTATGGCCTAGTAATGTCTCTTTAGGATGCATTTGTTTTTTTCTTACCCTTTATAAGTGCTGGAAATGAATTTAAAAAATAAAAAACAAAGCTGAAGATCTCAGTTTTGCAATTTGATTGGAATGGTTAGAGGACTAGCTCCCAGGATTGCAATAACCAGAGTAAACTAAATTTAATTTCACGCCTTGTCTTTTTTTTATTTGATCTCCCTCAGGCCATCTTTCAGCAGGATTTTAGCAGAAAATGCTGAAGGACAAACAGAACAGCCCTCAGTTTATGACTTCAGAAGGTACATTAAGGATAAGATGAGAAAGCACGAACCAAATCCAGCCCAGAGAAATGTAGGGAGATGAAATAATATTCTTAATTCTATGTGGAAGCAGAAACAAGCCATAGACAATCTGGGCTCTGAACCAAATAGGTGAGAGGATAGAGCAAACTGCAAATATCAATATTTAATTAAAGAAAATAAAAGTAATACAGTTGGAAAATATTTTTTATATCCATTTGGTCTGATGGTTCTAGACTTAATAAAGATTTAGGGAGAGTTAATTCTACTCAAATTTACAGGAAACCCAAATTAGATTCAGCAGTGATAAGCAGTTTAAACTTACTGATTAGAGTCACTAATTGGATTTAGGTATTGGTGTTTCCTTAAATCATCCTCTAAATTATCAAGTTGTTAGCCTTTTTGTTAAAGTGAACAAGCTTTCTAATCTCTAGCTTCATTAGTCACCCATAGGAGAATCCTAGCCGTTTATCATAAGGCAGGTTAGGCAGCACAATTCACCTGAGGCTTCCACAACCTTCCAGGTCAGTAAACAGAGGCATAGGCTTGAGGAGCGTTGGCCTCAAAAACACACACCTACCAGCAACAGCACCGGCTACACGTGCAGATCCCACAAAGGAGACAAGTGACAGCTGATTACAGACCATTGCTGTGTTAGTTTCCTATTGGCATTAATGAATCCTCACAAATGTAATGACTTAAAGCCTCACAAATTTGTCATTTTACAGTAGGCAGAGCTGCATTCCTTCTGGATGCCTTCGAGAAGAATCTACGTCCTTTCCTTTTTTAGCTTCTGGAGGTTGCCTACGTTCCTTGGCTGGTGCCCCGTCCTCCATCTTCAAAGCCAGCAGCATGGCCTCTGCTTCTCTTGTCACAGTGCCTACTCTGCCTCTTATATAGGACCCTTGTGATTACAGGCGACCCATCCTAATAACCCAGGATACTCTCCCCACCTCAAGATCCTTAAGCACGCCTGCAAAGTCCCTTACAGGTTCCAGAGATTAGGATAAGGACATCTTTGGTGGCCATTATTCAACCTGCAGCGATTGTCAAAGTGCTAATCAGAATGTAAAGAAGCTTTATTATAATGCACATTCAGAACGAATGAGGGAAAAGAAATTATAAATCCTACGTACTTTAATTACACATTGATTAAATTAAAGAAATAAAAGTCACTAGACAAAGGTTTCCAAGACACCTCGGAGGAATGAAACAATTGACTGAGAATGCAAGGCACTAGGTTAGTCATTATTATGTTCTTAGAGAGATATGGGAGAAAGATAAGAAACAGAGATTATTAGGCCTTTATTTACCATAGAAAGTAAGTTAAATCTACATGTACGTATTTATTTAGAGATAGAATCTCCCTGTTGCCAAGGCTGGAGTACAGTGGTGTGACTATAGCTCACAGCAGCCTCCAACTCCTGGGCTCGAGTGATCCTTCTGCCTCAGCCTCCTGGGTAGCTGGGACTACAAATGCTTGCCACCACACCCACATAAATTTTTTCAAACTTTTTGTAGAGACAGGGTCTCTCTACATTGCCCAATCTGGTCTTGAACTCCTAGCCTCAAGTAATCCTTCCACTTCTGCCTCCCAAAGTGCTGGGATCACAGTCATGAATCACCACACCCAGGATAAACTACCTTTAGTCTGTCCCTTATCATCCTAAAATGGAATATTTTGGTCTGTTAACCAAAAGGGGAAAGAAACTTTCTTTAATATCTCAATTTTCTATTTTTTTACATTTATATTTAATATTTGTTTTTGTTAGTTATACTGTAAGGACTGTTGACTTTAGAACCTGCTGTGGCCCCACTTGGGGAGAAGTGAACACAGAAGACGACAAACGACAGACACACAAAGACAGTACAAGACTGCAGCAGTTTCCACCTGCAGCGTCTTTATTTTTAACACTGTTCTTTTGGCATCTGTCCCAGTCTACCCCAGCTTTTCCCACCACTATTTTCTGTTCCCAGAATGTTTTCGTCTCAGCATGGACTGGTTCTCACCGCTCTGCCTCAGGGAGTTGA
>CAUYMX010061045.1:0-16354 GCA_963573855.1 Lepilemur septentrionalis
CATGAAACCAGCCTCTGGTGCCAAAAAGGTTGGGGACCACTGAACTAGAACATAACATACTTATTGATAACATAAATATTCAATCAACACATATTTTGTATGTTATCTATATTATGTACTATATTTGTACAATGAAGTAAGCTACAGAAAAGAAAATGTTATTAAGAAAATGACAAGAAAGAAAATATATTTACGATTCTTTAGAGGAAGTGGATCACCAGAAAGGTCTTCATCCTTGTGGTCTTCCCGTGGACTGGCAGTTCAGACCTGCGCGGTTCAAGGCTGAGCTGTAGTCAAGCACTGGTGGAAAAGGAGCTGAGGTGCTCGGTCTCGGAGCAGGATGAGTGATGGGGGTGGCAGGGAAAGTTCTGACTGGACCGAGGGTAGCTGGAAGGACCAGGCTACAGGCTTCCAGAATCCAGAAATTAATGGGTGTATCTTTTTTTTTTCAATTTTATGGAAGGGATAACTTCTGGATTTAACATATTCAAATAATTTAAAAATTTAGAGAGTAAAGTTCCCCTCACCCTATACCTTTTCCCCATCCCCACTCCTAGAAGAAATTCACCATGAGCAGTGCGATTGTGTGTGTGTGTGTGTGTCCGTCCGTCTGTCCGTGTCTGTGCATGCTCCCGCGTGTGCACACGTGCACGGGCTTCCACGCCTTTCGCATCCGTCCGTCGTCCGTTTGGAGGGCGGCTGCTGCTGTCCCGGGACTGCTTTCCCGGCTCTGTGTTCTGCAGGGGCTCCAGCCGGCAGCCCACCGCACCAGGGCTGCCTGCTCTGGCTTGAAGTTTCTCCCGCGGGTTTGTGCGGCTGAGGCAAGACGATCAAATGAAAATACTGGGTTTGTTGTCACAGATGAAAACGTTGAACTGTGTGTGTAAGATTCTCTCAGTTGAACTTCGGTAAATATTTTTGTTACAACCTTACTGTAAACATTATTTCCATCAACCTCATTTTCTGAAGTTTCAGAAATGCTCTTTATTTAGTAGCTTTTAAGGCAGCCAGGCTGGTTTGCTCCATTTAATTTTCCTCCAAAATAAGCTTCCGCCACACACCGTGTTCCTGACACTGTGTCTTAAGCCGTAGAGCGGTATAAGCTATGCTCTCATTGGACTATAAAGTTTTTGGTCAGTACTTGAATTTTGCTTAAGAGCAAGAATAATACTTGATGTCTATTATACTGTTTTTGATTTTTTTAAAAATTTTTATTGACTTAACACACATGCACAAACTTCACAAATCACGCACCTCCGTGCATCATCCCAAATGAACGGCCTCTGGTGTGTGTCGCACCGTCGGGGAGGAGCGCGCCGCCGGCTCCCCAGAAGCGCCCCCCTCTCCACGGGGACCCCCGTCCTCGTATCTAATGGGCCTGTTATTTTGGTCTGTGTTAAAAGTTTATAAAAATGGAATTAGAAAATCATTTGTGTTTGGCTGCTTTTGTACACTGAGGTGCGTGTGTGAGATGTACTCACCTTACTGCATGTCGTAGCACTTTGTTTTCATTTCTGCGTTTTATGACGGGACCATAATCACATGGAGCCACTGTTCTGTACTTCATGGGCCTTGGGGCTCTTCTGAGCTCTTTGCTGTTGGGAATCACTCTGCTCTGAATGTCGGTGCGCCTTCCTGTCGAGTGTGGCCCTAGCAGGAGGAGTGGCTGGGTCGTATGTCATGTCTGTGTGTGTTTCACGTGATCCCAGTCTTCCCAAATGATCGTGCCGGTCTTCACTCCTGAGTCGTGGAAGAAAACTCGCGTTTCTCTCCAGCCTTGTGCACGCTTGTGTGCTAGCGTCCTAGCGGGTGTGCCGGGTGCCACTGCGTCTTCAGTTTTCACTTCCCCGGTGACTCACGAGGCGGGGCTTCCTCTGCATTCTTCTTGGTGGGCTTTCTGGGTGCCTTGGCGGGAGAATTACCTGCACACGCCTTGTGCCCATTTTTCCGTTGGATCGTCAGTCTGCTCCTGCTGTCTGGTTTTCTGCACCCTGGATGTGAGTGCTCCGCGGGTGCTCCGTGCACGGTTTTCTCAGGCTGCTGCTGTCTCACCCCCCCGACGTGTGCTGGCAAACAGCAGCTCTTAGATCCAGTGAAATCCAGTTTGTCAGCCTTTTCTTTTTATGGCTTAAGAAATCTTTCTATACTGTAGGTCACGAAGATATGGTCTTCTGAAATTTTGTTTCCCTCTCTCAGTTAGGTCTCCAAACGTCTAGGGTTGGTGTTTGTGTGTCATGCGAAGTGGGGACCCAGTTTGCATTTTCCCCCGTACAGATATTAGTTTCCTACCGACCCGTGAGTGGGTGTTGGAGGCCGTCCTCTCCCACTGCAGTGCAGGCAATTCATGAGTCGTGTGTCCAGGCACGACAGTGGGATATATCTGGAACCTTCTCTTTCATTGGCCTGCTAATCTCTTTCTCCTCTGCCAGTAATTTTTAATTACTGTAGAGAGTTAGTTTGGGATTGTATGAATCTCGATAGCTCTTTGGAGAGAGTTTTTATAATATTGGGGGAGGGTTTTGTTTGTGTCTTTTTTTTTTTTTTTTGAGACAAAGTCCTGCTCTGTCACCTAGGCTAGAGTGCCCTGGTAATCACAGCTCACTGTAGCCTCCAACTCTTAGGCTCAAGCGATCCTTCTGCCTCAGCCTGCTGAGTAGCTGGGACTGCAGGCATGTGCCACCATGCCCGGCTAATTTTTCTATTTTTAGTAGAGACAGGGTCTTGCTTTTCCTTAGGCTGTTCTCAGACTCCTGGGCTCAAGCAATCCTCTTGCCTCGGCCTCCCAAAATGCTGGGATTACAGGTGCAAGCCACTGTACCTGGCCTATATTTAGTCTTTTAATCAATGAATATTATATATTCCTTTGTTTATTTTTCAATAATGTTTTATGATTTTTCTCTATAGAGGTTTGTACACATTTTGTTCAGTTGATTTTTAGCTATTTTAAATTTTTTGATGCTGTTTTAATTGTTATTGACTTAAAAAATATATTTTTTGTTTGCTGCTATATAAAAATAAAATTTCTTTTTGGTGATGCATTTTTTTTTATTTTTAAGTGGCAATAAAGCAGTTTATTTCCAAATTATTTGCCCAGTGTAAATACTCAGTTCAGGCACTTTGCATTCTTGAGCAGTGTCATCTTGAGCTCACCCTGCCTGGCTGTGGCCACCGATTCCACAGTTGTCTCATGACTGCTGTAGTCAGAATGCTGACGTCACCTCCAGGCGACGGGGTCGTTGGCTCCTGTCCTCGTGTGGGGGCCGTGACTGTGGGTGTGGTGGGTACCGGGGCACTTGGGACACCACACTGGGGCTCCCGAGTAGGAGCAGTGTGGATCACTGTTCCTGTGAACCGGAATGCGATTGGATTATGAGATCTGGAGAGCGGGCCGCACCGTCATTTTTCACAAGGGTGACTGCTAGTCGGCAGTGGTGGCAGGCACCGCTCTGTCTAGCAGCTCTGGACAGTCTGCAGACTCCCTGCCTGTCCATGGCCCTGGACTTCACACGTCCTCTCTGTTCCCCAGCTCACAAGCTAGGGACGGCCAGCAGGTGTGACGGGTGGTGGGTGCCAGGGCCGGGTGTTAGTGTGATCTCCCGCTGAGGGAAGCTGCCTCTTTCTAACTGGATGGGTTTCAAAAGAGGGAAAGGTCTACAACAGCAGAATAGGTGATTGTACAGAAGCACTTTTGCTTGGATTTCAAATTAAGTGGGAGACTCAGAAGTAAAGGTGAAGTCTCGTTAGAGGAGAAGTATGTGCACCTTCATCCCGTCAGTAAGAACAAGAAGAGTGAAGCAGCTGCCATGTTCTGGGCCTCGGCAGGTTGTGTGTCTGGCGCACGCTCAGGTGGGCAGGTTCAGGGCAGCCCTGGCCCATGGAGCCGTCTAGAGCCTGTGCACAGCTGGGTTGGGGGAGGGCAGTGTCTCAGTGCTAAGGGTGGGCAGAGCCTGCGCACAGCCCGGTCGGCAGGGGGTGGGTCGGCGTCTCCGGCAGAGAACAGATGCGCTCAGATCTGAGGGGAAAGAGCTTCAGGAAGCCTGCGGGGGGTACTTGGGGCGAGCTGCAGCCTGGACGGGGAGGCCTATTGGGCACCGGCAGGCACCACCACGCAAGCTGCGGCCCGCCTCTGCTCCCATTCCACCGCCCCCCAGTTCATGACAGGACTGCATCCTGAGAAGACAACAGAGGTCTTGAATTAAAAACACCAAGTTCAATGATGGGTGTCATGCGGACACCGTGAGTACACCCACTTGCGTGTAGACCATTCTCATAAAACCCAGCTGCCCAGGGAGTTGTGTGCCGGGGAGGAGGGGGACCCGGGTGGGAGTCGTCGCGGCAGGGACAGCTAGATGGGAGCTGGTGTCCCAGAGACTTAAGGAGTCTTTGGAGACTTTCTTCCCGCCAGCCCTGGCCATCGTGGTGCCATTGTCACCATTCTGTCAAACAGCTCACCTGCAGCGCATCTCTCTGTGCAAGGCAGTTAGTCCTCAGCCCGACATTCTGCTCTGAGAGGTGTTGATGGAGAGACCTGTGAATGGAGACGGTTCCTGGAGGCCGAGCACTTCTGCATGGACAGGGGACAGCCTGGCCCACCAGCAGCCAGCAGAGCACCCTTTTGCCTACCCTGAGGCCGCGGTCCCTCTTGCGGTCCCTTCTCAGAGCGAGAGGCCCATGCCCAGCTGGCGCTCAGCGGGGAGTGCGGGCCTGGGCTGGGCAGGCGGGACGCGATTCGGGTGGAGGCAGGTGCGGTTCTGTGTCTTCAGCTACTTTGCTGTTCCAAGTGCTCCCTCCAGTGTGCAGCGGGGGCCGGCCGTGTGGGTGCAACAGTCTATGATTTAGTCTGCTCTTCCTCACAGTGTAGGGATCGATGCCAGCGCAGCAAGTTTTGCCACATTTAAATAAAAAATAGTAAAGGAAAACGTTTTGATAGAGATGATTCCACCACTCTTCTTTCCATGAACCGAATGGAAGTTTGAGTAGTTGATGGAGAGTCCAACCAAAGACGTGATTACGAGCGCGAAAATAATACCGTTTCAGCGCGTATGGCGGGTCGGGCTCCTCCAAGCGGGACTGACGTCGGGTGGGCGCCACGCCGTCTCCAGGCTGCCACGAGCCGTGTGTTCTTGGCCCAGCGCCCATCCTGGGAAGAGGCGAGAAACGGCAGTATCTGAGGGAGTTGGAAGATTGAATAACAGATGTTATGCAAAGGCACCTACATACCGTGAGGGCTGTTAGCTTGTAAGTTGCAGGCATGAGGGGAAAAGAAATGAATTGGTTATAAATTCATTTAAAATTTAAACCAAAAATTGGGCCTCTTTGTGTGTTAGTTATTAATGTGGAATTAGTCTTGTTGGCATGCAGTAGTTCTGCATTTATTTCTTGGTTGTCTCAAGCATTTTTACTGCGTTTTTCCCGCCTGTACCCTCGACAGACGAGCTCGCCCTGTGGGAAGGCCACGGCCGCTCTGTGGTCTTACTGCCTGCGCTGCCCGGCCCTGCCGCAGTGTCCTGGTACTTTGTTTTGGAGCAGGAAACCTTGACAGGACACCCTGGGATTTTGAGGCTTCTCTTAGATGCTCCGTAGCTTGCAAAGCTACAGCTTATCTGCCCTTTTATCTTGATAAATGTCATTTCTCCCTGGCTCTGGGGCCTCCAGTAGCAGCCAGGGTGCCAATGAGGGTTCCGCGCTGATTCCCACCGGACAGTGGCTGTTTCTAGCCTTAACTGTAAGCCACATTCATCCGGAGTTAGAACCTGTTGACTACATTTTGCTGTAAGAGAATTCACTAATTACTGGAATTTTAGCTCTTTCAGTTTTAGGGCAACCTTTTTGCCATTATGCAGCATGCTTGTCTTTAACAGCTAATATGTGTAATTACATTTAAAATAAGTGTGCTCTAAGTGCTTTAACAGCATTTTGATATTAGTGTTGTGACCCAGCAGTTGTCTTCTGGTGCTTGAATAATTAATTTGTTTCTAAGAGCTATTGAGTCTGACAGTGGCCTAGCACAAGGGCTCCTTGTGGAAGGTCTGCTGGCTCCCAGTGACCCTCACCGCCATCTGGTGCAGACTCAGACTGCCGCTGTCATCTGCTGCCACTCGCTGTCACCTGCACGTCGCGTCCCTCGGCACAGGGTGGTGCGAGCGGGGTGCGTGCCCCCACGCCGGCCTGCACGCCCCGGAGGGGAAGCGCAGTCTGGACCTCGCGGTTTCAGAAGCATTTCGAGTTAATTTGTGTTTTAATACGTAACGTATGAAAAATGGTGACCATTTTGTGAGGGTTATTAATTCCCTAAATCCAAGTGTTTTGTCTGTTTTATGATTTGTTTTAATGGTTCTGGTGCTTAGTAGCCTATTTAGGCTGGCAAGATTGTTTCCACGACATTTTACAGAAGACTTCCTTAATCCTCTTTCGTAAGCTGATAAGCTTTAGTCAGGGCACTAGCCTATAGCACCATATTATATTAATGTATTTTACTTGTAATTTAGAGAACAAGAAGAATACCCTGATTTGAAGTCTAAACTGTCCCCTGTGGCACTGCACAGCTGATAACCGCAAACGAGGAAGATGTGTATATCAAATAGTTTACAAAATGAAGCCAGCTGTGTTTCCCTACATACTGTGGCTTCCTGACATGCATCATTAAACCTTATTAGCTACTTCCTTTTACAAAGATTCTTGCAGTCTTGAACATTGCATATTAACATTTTCTGCCCCTCCAACTGGAAATTATTTGCTTTATTGTAGAGTGTCAACTTGCTCTAGTTTCTGATGCGTTCTAATTGGTACTTCAGAGTATAATCATCGTGAGATACCACGCCATGCATTTCTTTATTTGGAAATTAATACAGACCTTTTCACTTTATCTGTCAATCCGAGCCACTTTCACACAGTTCCCAACTCTGGGATTGCTCACAAGCCGTTAAGTATGAAATGGTTCATAAAATGTCTCTGAAGACATAAAGCAACACAGAATTTTAGATGGTTTAAAGTAGTGTTGCATTTTGCCAAGATACCAGTAATAAACCTCTTAAATAGACAGTTTTAATAATAAAAGCGTGATTAAGCAAGATGAAAAGTTTATTTAACTATGTTACCCTTATCATTTGAAATTTTCAGCAAATCTGTGAAGTTCCATTTTCCTTACAAACAAAAGATTGCAAAGCAAAAGAACTGTGGATTTTGAAGATTAAATGATTCACAGCTATTAGACCAATGTAACTTCCCTTCATTCTTTTTCTCTTTCTTTGCCATTCTGTTTCTGCCATTCTGCTATGCTGCCGTAAGATTAAAATATTGACCTATTGTTAACTTCTGGTTAATAGCTAGTTAAGCTGATGTGGACAGAAAGTGGACAAAACCTAGTGAATTTGTTCAAGATGATAGTCATTCTGAGGTGTTTCAAACACTGCTCAGCATTTTATGTATCTTCATGTGTTTTTAATATATATAAGCGATAGGCATTTAATTGCAAGGGAATTTAATGGACTAAATGAAATAATGATTGTACTTTTGATTCCAGCAAATATCTTAGTCGTATATATTGTCAAGACAGCTGATGGCTCTTGATTTAACAACACTCGAAAGTGGTTTTCTTTAGCCATAGGTGCCAGACAGCTGGAGAATGGGATGGAGACCTGCAGTGGCCCATAAATCCCACACCTTTTAAGAGAAAGAATGTTGCAGGCGGTGCTGACTGTGGCTGGGCACAGGGATGGCCTGTGCTTCCTGTCACCAGGGGCCTGTGAGGTCTCTTCTCCTTGCAGATTGTGGTGGGGCTGTGTGCAGACAACTGGCGTGGAGAAAACTCAACACAGTTGAACAGTTAGACATTAAGGAATTGTCATCCTGTTGTTCCTAAGTTGCCATCACTTAAAATTAGCACTTCACAGGCTACCTTTAGTGTTTGAGATAGTCCTCAATGAAACCGGACTTTCTGGAATCCAACTGTTATGTAACACATTTTAAACTAATAATGTTTAGTAAATTACTAGTAAACTAGTAATGTTTAGTAAATGGTGCACAAACCATTAAATGTGTTATACTTGTTTGGTATGCCAAGGAAAGAATTTAGATGGCAACATTTTGAAGTTATTCACTGAACTAAATTTATGACCTCATTATAGAAACTCAACTGTATCATTGTCTCTTACGAAGAGAATCTCAGTTGGAAATTAAAGTTTTAATTATAAAAATAATGACTTTGTTTATTAATAAAAAATTAACCATTCCCTTTTCTAAACTTTTTTTTTTTTAAGACAGGTTGTCACTCTGTCACCCCGGCTGGAGTGCAGTCATAGCTCACAGCAGCCTCCAACTCCTGGGCTCAAGCCGTCCTCCTGTCTTTGCTCCTGGAGTGCGTACGACTCCAGGCACGCACCACCACACCCAGCTAATTTTTTTTTTTAATATTTTGCAGAAACAAGTCAAGGGTCTCACTCTGTTGCCTAGGCTGGTCTTGAACTCAAAACTCAAGGCTCAAGCGATCCTCCCACCTTGGCCTCCCCAAAATGCTGGGATTACAGGTGTGAGCCACCATGCCCAGCTTTTTTCTAAAATTTTATAAGGAAAATAAGCATGCAGAAAAGTGGTTTTTCCCCCTCCTTCTGTGTAGTTTCTTTACAGAAACAATTCTCATGATTGTGCACCAGGCAGGCCGCATGGAGAAAGGACTGGGCTGATCCCTGGCTGTTGGGCCATCCCTGATCCTCCTGGGCTCCAGAATTGGCAGATAGTCACTCTGCCTGTGAACAGGATTGGTCCCAGCCCTTTCCCTCCGTCTGTGGGCTCACACTTCCAGGCCACTCACGGGAATAATTCTTCAGGACCTTACATCTGAACACTAGAAGGGTATCCGATGACAGCTCCCCGAAGGAAAGACAGACCTGTGCTTGGCGTTTCGGAATGCTACGGCATCACAAGGCCTGTCCCCGTGTTCACCAATCTCCATCACAAGTTTTACTAGAGCCCAGAATTGTAGCAGTGTTATCAATCTGTTTAAAAATACAAGGTTATTTTCTGTTCAAGAATATATTTTATAAATTATTATCTTTAAATGGATATTTAAGAGCATATTATAGGAGTGTTTCTACCCATCACCCCACCACAAAATATTTAAAATAAGAACTTCCTACATTCAGAGGAAAATAAAAAGACACACACTTGCCCACAGCTCCCAGAAGAAAAGTGTCTAAGTGGTACAGTCTCTTCACTGTGGTCTGTTAACAATAGACTGAAAAAAAGGAAAGGAGTTGACAACTCCACATTGTGGAGAAACCTATGGTCTTCTCTTTCTTAACTCTGCCTGTTAAAGTTTTAAAAGTCCTAATAAGAGCCTTTCTTTTGTAACATCAGTACCATTTAGAGATAATTAGAACGAAAGTCTGTTTTTTATGTTCCTTGGGGGGGAAGAATTCTGAAGAGTCTGGGGTCGTGGCACGTCTTGTAAGCAGCCTGACGCCGAGTCCCGCAGCCTGCGCAGCCTGACGCCGAGTCCCGCAGCCTGCGTGCGTGGCCGGCGTGTGCGTGGTCTGCTCTCGCCAGTGTGTGTCAGAGCTTTTTTTTTAAACACAATGAGAACATTCCTACCCCCTAAACTCATGGATATTATGTTGTTAGCTGGCAAACATTAGAGAATAGGTCAATGCTATTTGTAAAATGTCTGTTAAAATAAATATAAAATTACCAACATAAACTGTTTATTTAATTAAACTAAATTGAAAACCAAACGCCTGAACTCAAATTTCACTTACACGAGTGATGTTTAATGTTGAGGTTTCTGGTGTCAGTGGATAGCTTTGGTTATTGAAGTAATTGTTTTAAGTTGGTGGGTGGTCTTGGCAAAACCATTTAAAATTGATAGCTTCCTGTGTTGTCAAGACAAAAAAGGTAAATGCATTCAGGATACTGACATCATCAAACTGTTGCTAACAGTGCTGTCCCCTTCGTTTTTAGCTCTAAATCTTCAAAGAGCCGCAGCATGGTGCCCGTGTCCTGTCTTTAAATGTGATTTACACGGTGCAGGTTTTCCTCCAGAGCCCTCCCGCCCCAGCAATCCAGGAGTTAGTGTCTACGCTCTGGCCTGGGTTCCGTGGGGCAGAACAGGTACCGGGCACCGGGCACAGGTACCGGGGCGCTGCCCGCAGGCAGGTGGTGCCTTTGGGCTGCGGCTGCTCCGACCGGCCGTGGCGCCGCGGAGCTCGGGCCGGCCTCGAGCGCCCTCTGCTGGCCGCGCGCCCGCAGCACATGCTGGTGCTCGCGCGCCGCCGCCCCGCCGCAGGGCAGGGCCGTGACAGCTGTGCACGGAGTGGGCTTCCGTACAGTGCTGCCACGGGAGTGGTTCAGGTTTTAGTGTCCTTCTATCGCTGACTTTCAAATAAACCGCACGGACATTGTAAAATAAGACCAGGAATAAATTGGAAAATGTATGGGTTTATCTGAATATTTAGTTCTAGGTTTTAATGTAATTTGTGTACAAAGAGTAAAAGTTAAATTTTTAAATAGTGTCTAGACCGTTCTGCATGTTTTCACATACTCATTTTTGTTTTAAATATGGCTTTGACATGTCACAAGTTGAAAATATTTGAAGTAATTTATAGTATAAAATAAAAATTTTAACTTACTAATATTTTAAGCTACTGTATTGCTTTGCATTTGCTGGCTTTTGATATATGAATTATGCTTTAATAAAGGTTCTGATATCAGTAAAGACTGTCAGACAGTAACTGGCAGGACCAAACTGTCTCTCATGAACTATACAGTCAGCACAAGTTTGCAGAGAAACCTGAGGGTGTGTGCGTGTGCGTGTGTGGGTGCATACGTGTGTTCCTAGATGATGTGTTACTTTCTGGCATTATGGACGACTATAAAAAATATCCTCGGGAGTGGATGTGTGTCCTAGGAAGTGCTAGAGCCAGCATCAGAGTTTCCCAGATGATCCAGAAGGCCCAGGGTTTGAGAAGATGTAGCCTCATTCTTACTTGCAAAGTCCCCTGCAGACTTGTCCTGCACAGCAGGGGCCGGGTGGTGCGGTGGGACCTGGGCGGGACCTGGGCGTGAGGTTTTGCTGGGAATCCCCACTGCCTCCCCGTTACACATACTGGTATCGAAAGTGGTTTTACTTCCTTGATTAGTAGCTGGTCCTTGTACTAAACTTTTTTTTGTCTATATAAAGAATATAATGACCTTCCTTTTCTAGAAATGTTAAATATTCAAAGAAGAATATTCTGTATAATAACTATATAGCAAGCAAAGGAAAAAAAACCATGAATTCTGAGTGGAGAATAGGCAAAGTTTGTTGGTAGGTAAAAACATAGATTTTGAAATATTCTTTCAGAGTTAACTTTAAATGTCTGTTGTATAAATACAGATTTTGATTTTTAGAAATTGAAGTGATACATTGTAACAGTACTTGTTTAGGGATTTTTAAAGCACAGATTATTGAGCCAACAGACTCCGCTGGCCACAAGGAACCCTCCTTGTTGCACAGATCGCTGAGGCGGTGCGGGGAATGGCTGGGACGCGGCCGCGGTGCCGCGCAGCCTGCGTGTGCTGTGGACACTCAGGGCTTAGGAGCGCATGCCCAAAAATGAACAAATACATTTGAGAAGAAAAAAAGGGTATATAACATCATTTTTTTTTAAACTAATACTTTTAATTAAAACTTCATAATGGAAAGAATTACTGCTGTAAGATTTAGGACTTAGATTTAGTGTCTGAGTTTTGTTTATTTGAAAAACAGAAATACAAATGAAGGTCTAAAATTACTTTTTTTTCTTGTTTCTTAAGATTCTCCTGGAAGTGGAAAATATAGGGCTTATTTGTTTCAAAGAAATGTGCTTTTAATAGGAATTTCCATTAAGCTGTGGCACAGCCCTGTCAATGTTGTACTCAAATCCAAATTCTGAATGATGAAGAATTGATCCTCAAATAGCTGAGCTGGGAAAAGATGAGTGACGTTGACAGTTCTTACTTTTGTCTTTTCTGTGTAACTTCTGCCTGCGTAGAGTAGTACTGAATGGATTAAGGTCTTTTCTCTCTTTCAAATTGTGCTGTATTCACAGGGAAAGTGTAGGACAAGTTAAAGTAACGTTTAGTTTTCTGCAAGAATTTAAATCAGCTCTTTGAATTTTTCTATTTTATTATTTTATTGTCCTAACATACTTGGTGTAACGAGTAAGTACGCATGAGCTTGAAAAGATTGGCGAAGTATTTTGATGTTTATGTCCTGTAATCCAGGGCGATGTCACCAGCACCCAGTGCTGCCCAGGTATCACTCAGCCATCGACAGGGACTAAGATTCTGTAACATTGGACTTCTGTCCCCACTGGCCGTGGGCACTGATTGCTTGGGGACTTGGGAGTCTGGCGGGAGTGGTGACTTTGCGGTGCGTCGGAGTGGTGCTGTGTTACTGAGATAAGGTCCGATTCTCATTCGTCCATGCATTCATTTTAAATAAAAAAAACCCGACGGATTTTTTCTTGATTAAGCAGGAGAATACCGTATTTACCCTTTATTGTTGGAATAAACCATTATTTTACTGAGAACCATTAGCTATTTAAAACTTGGTACATAAATTAAAGAGGAGCTAAATGGGTTTGTGATCGTTGCCATTAGTAGCATTTTAGATTATACAGGCAATTATTGTGTTCATTACCCCAGAACAGCCCCTTTGCAGAGCCGTTGTGGTTGTCTTAGACATTATGCACAAATTTTCCCTTGGAGATTAAAATTTCCAGTAGCGTATTTAATTTTGCTATCACAGTTGTTTCAAATAAAACAAATATTATGACAAGTAGAAGAAAATTTGCTTTACTAATATAGGAAATTACAATAAATGTTGAAAATGACTTCCCAGTGTACTTAATTTACCTTTTCTTATACAATCATAATTACTTCAAGTGATAAATAATACATTTTACGGGTGAAATGATTTGCAATTGTAGCAAAAGTTATCTGGTCTGTCCCGGTATTTTAAGAGATTTTTTAAAGAGGGAAGACGTTCACATCAAAACTAGTTACCACTGTCTTTATAGAATCTGTAACTCTGTGGGTTAACTAGTTTTTATGTTAAATAACTTGTAAGAGTCCAGATTGTATTTCAGAGGAGCTGGAGAAACTTTTAAGGGTGTTTCAGAGAAATCAAATACAAAAAGATGATTAATTGAAAGTGGATTTTAAAAAAGTTGTTGAAATGTATCTTTTCATCTTCCTGCCTTGTTAGAATTGACCACACACACGCAAAGATTATACGGTATACCGTGGCTTGGTCACAAATACCTTCCGCGAAGAGCAGTCACAGTTCAGAGGCTACCTGCAGGAACCTGAAAGAGTGCAGGGAGCAGCCCATGCCTGGAAAGTTGCATTTTACTCTGTAAAACTTTTATTGTTCTTCTTTAAAGTAAAAGGGGCTGGGAGAAGGCAACTTTTGGTTGGCTTCAGAACTGTTACATTCACTCGTCAAGCAGTGACCACATCTGTCTTCATCAATTAGAAAGGTGTTGATGCTTCGAATTATCTGCATGTCAGTGTGCAGGGGCTGCTCTTAGTGTTTCCGTCCTGTGCGTGGCATTTTTTCAAAGGAAACGTTGTATTCATTTCTCAGTGTTTTTGTCCTGGTTTTACAGTCTTTCACGGCCATGATGCGGGGAAAGTGTGAGGTAGTGGTTATGCATTTTGCGAGACAGTGATTCTTTATTTTATTACAAAAAAAGACCAACTCTGGAGGGCCAGATTAAATCATTCCTTTCACTTTTTAATGGGATTTGGATGAATAGAGTAAAATATGCACTTTGCATTCATTGATAGCATCTTTAGGTTGAGGTAATTGAGTCTTTTTTCCCTGACTGAATGAATAATGACTTCATCTGGTCCTCAGTGAGGCCTGAAACTTAGACCGCCTTTGTCACAGCAAAGGGATCTGGGCTTTGACACATGCTCTGCTTCCCTGGCTTAATTTTTCTTCATTTTAATCCGAAACCCATTTTTCTCAATAATTCAAGCATAAACTCGGTGGTAGCTGAAGCAGCGGAAATTGCATGATATTTGTCCTGCTTGTGCTGCTTTCACACGGAGCAGAGAAATCAGCCGCCGCGTTCCGGCGACGCGCAGCCCGCGCCGGCCGTTCTCAGGCCCGGTTCCGAGCCGTTCCTTCCGGGCCGTCGTCTGCGGCTGCGGGTCGCACTGTGCTGTTGCGAGCCCAGGAGAGGAGGACACAGTTTCCCGCAGGTGCTCGCCTGCCGGGGGTGACCCGCCGGTGTGGTGACGGGACGGCCCGTGGGGAGAATGCAGGGCCGGGCGCGCAGTCTGCACACCGGTGCTGAGGGCGACCGCGTCTGGCGGCTGCGTTGCAGTGCGGAGGAAGAGCTTCCGCGGCGAGCCACGTGGCTCGCCCACGGTCACGGTGGGGCTGGGGCCGAGCAGCTGCCCCGCGTGGCACTGATACCTAGATTTTGGTTACATTTCCTCAGTCAGGAGTCAGCGTGAGGAAGGGGCCAAGTGAGACCGCGCTGCGGGAGGCGGGACGGCGTGGGGGCGCTGCCTGCCCTGCCCGTCCTGCAGCTCCGCTGGGTTTGGGCTCAGAACCGCACTCGGGACCGTCCTCTGCGTCCCTGGTGCCTGCGGCGCCCACGCTTTCTGACCGTGGAACCAGCAGCAGTGCTGTTTTAAAACGTGAGCCTGGTTAGGAAAGAAACGTTCTCTTCTGTGATTTTCTCTCATAACATACTTCACTGGCATTCATCTTCTTTTTCCTACTAGGTTGGCTGTTTCTTGTAAACAAAATCTCAGAATTAGCTCATTTTCATAGCCTTAGAGTTTAGTACAAAATGTAGTAGACATTTAAATTTGTTTAACTAGTTCAGTTTTCCTCACAGCCGTGCTTAATGGACTTCCTGACAAAGTTTTATTTTTTCTTTCTGATGGCAGGTTCTAATGAACTCGTGAGAGTTTGCAGCAAATATTAATCAAAACCAGATATAAAGTAAATATAAGAAGTGTGAAAAAAGGCTTTCTTTCTATTGGCCAAAGTTAAGGATTTTCAAAAGCCTCTGCAAAATAAACCAAGTTATTTACTAGCTCAGTAATCCTCAAACTTTTTTTAAATCAGGGTTTTGGCAATCATGTTTTCTTTGCGTACTCCTTTTCAAAGCTGTACCAGATTCGGGAGAAATTCAGGTGGCAGGTAGATGACTAACCTGGGAGGACTTAGTCTTCTGTTAATGTCACGTAACTCAGAAATAAGCAGTTAACACATGCTGAGGACAGTGGCCTCACCCTGGACACTGAGCCACGTCTCCTGAGTCCTGCCAGGCCCCTGTGACGTGATGGCACCCTGCACAGACAGGAAATGCGCCTGGGAGTTTCGGGACGTTCCCCAAAGTCCCACAGTCACCAACACATAAACTGGACTTAATCCCACATTTTCAATGAGAATAGCAGTGCAGGAGCGTGGGGCCTGCTGCCTTGCGGGGTCTGTGCTGCCTGGCGGGGTCTGTGCTCCCTGCGCTGTGCACACTACGCTGTGCTCCTTGTGCTGTGCTCCCTGTACTGTGCACACTACGCTGTGCTCCCCGTGCTGTGCACACTACGCTGTGCTCCCTGTACTGTGCTCCCTGTGCTGTGCTCACTGCGCTGTGCACACTACGCTGGGCTCCCTGTGCTGTGCTCCCCGTGCTGTGCACACTATGCTGTGCTCCCTGTACTGTGCTCCCTGTGCTGTGCACACTACGCTGTGCTCCCCGCGCTGTGCACACTACGCTGTGCTCCCCGTGCTGTGCACACTACGCTGTGCTCCCTGTGCTGTGCACACTACGCTGTGCTCCCTGCGCTGTGCACACTACGCTGTGCACACTACGCTGTGCTCCCTGCGCTGTGCACACTACGCTGTGCTCCCTGCGCTGTGCACACTACGCTGTGCTCCCCGTGCTGTGCACACTATGCTGTGCTCCCCGTGCTGTGCACACTACGCTGTGCTCCCTGTGCTGTGCACACTACGCTGTGCACACTACGCTGTGCTCCCTGCGCTGTGCACACTACGCTGTGCTCCCTGCGCTGTGCACACTACGGTGTGCTCCCTGTGCTGTGCACACTACGCTGTGCTCCCCGTGCTGTGCTCCCTGTGCTGTGCACACCGCACTGTGCTCCCCGTGCTGTGCTCCCCGGTTTCACCCCCGAGTCCTGCCGGACGTGCTGTTAAAAGCCCAGCTGTGCAGCGAGCGAGCGAGCCGAGGCCGAGGCGGCAGAGCGGGCGCCTGAGCAGGCTGGACCAGAGTCCGCGGTCCCGGCTGCTGGGGGTGTCCGGCTCCGCAGCCCCCGCCGGCCCGCGCACGCTGTTCTGCGCCCTGGGCTTTCGGGA
>CAUYMX010061049.1:0-28670 GCA_963573855.1 Lepilemur septentrionalis
ATGTAGTTGGGGAAGGGAATTAGGGGTCTCAATAGGGGGAAGGAAATCTTCTAAAACTGATTTATGTGAATAGCTATACCACTTGGTAAATTTACTAATAATCATTTAATTGTGCACTTAAAATGGAGTAAAGGCATGATAGTTACCTTTTTTTGATGATGAGAATATTTAAGATTTACTCTCTTAGCAAATTTCAATTATACAATGTATTATCAACTTTACTAGAATCTGTTAGAATCTTATGGCTTTATTTAAATTAAAATCTTATGGAATTATTTAAATGTTTTCCCCCTCTTGATGTCAGATTCATCTTTCTGAAACTAAAATTTGTATTTATTACCTGCTTAAAAATCTTTAGTGATACCACTCGATACCCACTAGAATGGCTAGAATCAAAAAGTCTGATAACAACAAGAGTTGGTGAGGTTGTGAAAAACTGGAGCTCTTACACACTGCTCGTAGGAATGTAAAATGGAGCATTCGTTTTGGAAAATAGTCCAGTAGCAGTTCCTGAAATGGTAAATGTAGAGTTATCGTATGACCTAGCAATTCCACTCCTAGGTTTATACCTAAGAGAAGTGAAAACATATGTCCACAAAGAAACTGGTACAGAAACATTTATGGCAGCATTTGTCATAATGGCCATAACATGGAAGCAGCCTAAGTGTCCATCAATGGACAAATGAATAAACAAAATATGGCGTATCCAAAAAATAGAATATTGGGAATAAAAATGAAATACGGACACATGCTACAACATGGTGAACCTTGAAATCATTATGCTAAGTAAAAGAAGCTAGTCACAAAAGACCACATATTATATGATTCCATTCCTATGAAATGTCTAGAATAAGGAAATCCATACAAAATATAGATTAGTGATTGCTTAGGGCTAGTGGAAGGCATAGGGTATGGGGTTTCCTTTTGATACGATGAAAATGTTCTAAAATGGACTGTAGTAATGGTTGCACATATGTGTGAATATATTAATACTAAAAACCAATGAATTGTACACTTTAAATGAATGAATTATATGGTATGTGAGTTATATCTTGATAAAACTGTTAAATGAAAATTTAAAAGCCTTTAGTGACTTACACAATACGGTCTAAACTCATCACACCCCACTCTGCCCTCTGTGCAGGGCTGGCTTCATGGCCCCCTGCTCAGAAATACCTGGTCACTGCTCTGCAACTATGTAATCAGTCCTGACTTAATGTTTTGTCCACATGCTGTCCTTGACGTTCTAGACTGTTCCATTATGCAATTGACTCTTGCTCGTGCTGTGGCTTCATTTTCTAAGAATATCTTTCCCAATAGCCCCTTCCTTCCCAGGTCTGCCAGGCAAACACCTACTCATCTTTCAGGTTGTTCACTGGTCTCCTCCACTTCAAAACCTTTAGGCAACCTCTTCAGGCTGAGTTGACCAGTCCCTCTTTTTCTCTCTCTTCTGTACCTTGTACAAGCTCTACCACAGCATTGCTGGAGATGGTTGGCTTACCTGTTTCTTTCTCCCTTGTTAGACTGAGATTTTCAGTGTCAGGGATATCGCTGTCTTTTTCTTCTACATCTTCTTGCTTGACTCTGGAGTTGTACACACCTGCTAGCCCTTACCTGCTGCGTACTCAAATCGGAGCTGACGACAAGAGCAGAGATCAGGCCATTCTGGGTCTCACACTCACACACTTTCCCTGCTGCTCTGTGATCCTGTGTGTTCTGAGGGTAGTGGAGGCTCTCTTTCCAGATTATCTGTCCAAATGCTGAATCCAAAACTTGAACTCTGACCCATGCCACCATGATTTGGACCGTGCTATGCACCCTGCCTGGTCCCTGCAAGCCTTGTACCTCTGGGAGTTGATGGCAACCTGTGTGCTGGACTGTGAACCTTGCCAGGTCTCTCTACTTTCACTTCAGAGCCTACGCTCTGAATTCTGCTTCGCTGTGAGATCCCTGGGGCCAAGATCCCTAACCTGTGCTCTACTTGAGCTGTCCCAATTCAGGTCCTGGTCCTGCCCATCCTGATCAGCCTTAACCTATGGTAGCTACATCTTGCACAGTTCCTTGGACCACGATCCTACCCTCTCCTATCTGCACAGTTTTCTCTGACCCTTTCGCATCTAAGACTTTATTTGATACTCTTTGCATGCTCACAGCTTTCTGTGCATACACTAGGTGCTTATTGTGGCACTTGACAGATTATCCTGTGATCATTGCCTATCTGCATATCTCCCTCTCTCCTAGGCTAGAGCTTGTCAGTACTTTTTTCTACTTTGACACATGTTGGATGATTTTTACTTGCTGACACACCCCCATGGATTTACCTGGATGATGGGCTGCAGCAAAGGCAAGATAGGGTGTGGATTATTTGTAGTATGTGATTTGCAACTCCACTCCTTTTATTCCTTCTCAGTGCATGTCACTATTCCAGTAAATGAATACAAAGTTATCATAAGGATAACAGTTTAAAGCAAATATTTCATTGACTTCAGTACTTTGTTATTAATAGCAAATGAGTTGCACCAGCCCTCCACGGTTGCCGCCTCACACCAATGTGTCGTGAGGGCTTCCATGCCAGATCGTGAGTTCCTGAGAGCTGGAGTTACAACACATTTGTCTCTGTAAACCCCGCATCTAGCACACTTCCTGACAATAGCAGGTGCTCAGTATATGTTTGTTTAATTGGTGGTTGGTTGATGAATTACAAAGTGCAGTTAATTTTTAAAATTCTCTGGGTTTGCATAAAAACAAGAGACTGAGGCTGACTAATCTCCAGCTGTCTAAAGGCAGCTGCTAAGGCCAGACTCTTTCAAAATTTGGTGTCTTTTTATAATAAGACCATGATAGAGTGGACTGTTCAGGAGAAGTGATAGACAAAATAGCTAATGAGTTGGTACACTCCTGGAATGTTGTTACTTTTACACATTGGTGAGTGGTTTCTAGTCTGTTATTGCGGATGTCTTCTGAGTATCCATAGGCAACCTACTAGGAGAACCCATAGCCTTTTGGTCAGATGCTCACTTCATAAAACTTTTAGGGTATTGTTAGTATCACTCCAAGGAACTCATAATTACAAATAGTACAGTGGAAATAACATCTAATGCTATCACAGAGATTGTGATTCCTACTGTGTTCACTATCTACCCTGTGACTTTGTTCTAGTCACACTGCTCAGCCTTTCACACGGAGGTTGAACAAATAATTTCTAATGTCCTCATTGACTCTAAAATTCTTGATTCCAATAAATGTTGGAACAATTTAGAAAGTACATGGACTGCCTCAGAAGTTCTTCACTGGTTCTGGTTTTTTAGGGAGAGAATGGCTAATTTTCATCAAATTCTCCAAGTGATCTTTGACCCTAAAAGATTACTCATCACTGTTCTACGTAATCAATCAAACACTGGGTGAGTTTCTCTATTTCGTGAATTAATTGAAATTTGTGTTGGATTTACTGAGCTTTTTGTCAACAATTGTACACAAACCTTAATCTTTAGTTTACATAACTGAGTTCTCTGTGAACTCTTTATAGTATAATGATAAATATTATACAGAGGAACCTTAGTAATAACCTGTAATCACTAAAAGAAACTTTGCAATGTATTGTACTTCATAAACTGGTGAGTAATAAACAAAGGGACGTGGTAAACAGACAAGGGTGTGCTTTCCCTGTGAATACTCTTGATTGCATAATAAAAAAAGTCATTATGAACTACATGAGATGTATATTACTGGTTTGAATAGAACTCTATAAAACAAACAAACACACACCTCGTTAACAGACTTCATTGGAATTGGTAATAATTCTGCCCTGCAAAACGGGTTTATCTTTGCCTTAAGAAAAATGTGTTTGATGTAAATATTAATCATGTAAGTAAGGGAAGTGGATAGCTTATTTGAATGAAGTCTCTTAGTCCAATAAATTATTTTCAAGCATTTGGAAAACCACACTTACAGTATTTGAATAATACCAGTGAATATCTTAAGGGCAAATGAGTATTAACTTATTAAAGAACTCAAGAATATTTCCTTTTTTCCCCCATTTATTCACTTATGAACAGTTTTGAAGAACTTCGGCCCTTCCTTGCTCCCCTGCCAGCCAGCGATGTGACAAGTAAGCGTGCTGGGAGCCCCAGGCTTGCCCTCCCTCCAGTTAGCATAAATCTGTTACATTTAATCCAATTAATTTTCTTTCCTCTCAAGTCCGTAGATACCAAAATAGGCAGGAATTCTATTGTAAGAGACTATTTTAACACAGACACTCAGGCTTGTCAGTTGTTATGGAAACTAATAATTTTCTTGAGTTTGTGATAATTTCAAATGAATTGAATTTTTAAGATAAGGGTCAATTTTTCCATTCTTAGAATAATAGAAAGTAAATAAACTTATAGTAAGTCCAAATAATGCAAATATGAAACTACCTCTACAATGTGAGCTAGATAGTAAATTGCATGACAACAGGGGCCATATCTGTCTATGTCTCCAATACCTAGCACAGGGCCTGGCTATTGTGGATGCTCGACTAGTATTTCCTGTAGTGGATGAATAAAATATAACAAATAATTGACTTGTTTCTGATGAATGGGAAACTGACAGTTTGGAGAAACATGGTTAAAAGTTATTTTTTGTAGCTTACACTACACAGTTAAAGATGCATATTTAAATTCACTTGTATATAGGATTAGAGTGCTTTGTGATTTGTGTGCATTTTCTGACCCAACTGTACATGATCAGTAAATACCATAATAATTATTTACTTATTTACATATAGACACAGAAACACCAAATGATGAAGCAAATCATGGCACATCAACTGGATTTTATGTCCAAAATATCTTGCAAAAGATAGAAATAATCTATTACAAGTTTATTTCAAGGAAGAATAAAAGAGAAATGCATTCAGGCATTATTTATTAGGAATGAAAACCTTAAATACATTTTTTCTTCTTATTTGGGTTAACTAGGTCTGCAAGTTGGAGCCATAGGCAATTGCTTAAAGACCAAATTTTCTTACAGAATTAATAGATGCTGGCAGAATTTACAATTTGTTCTATTTTCCAATGTTGGTGGAGTTTGTAGTCTCATGATTTCTTTTCCTTGTTTGATAGATTCCATTAACAGAAATGTATTTGGAAAATGCCTACAATAAGCATTTAATAAATATTAGGTAGACAAAAAATGATGAAGAAAAATGATTTTATGACTGCTTTTTCTACTTCAATGTCCTGGTTCATTTATTTAGCCAATATTTATTGAGCGTGTATTCTGTGCTAGGTTCTGTGCCAGGACTATGGATATGACAGACACAGTGGAGACCAAGTTCCTGCTTTTGTGGCATCACATTCTAGAGTGTGAGCTAGCCCTAATGCAGTGCTTACTTGGTGCCAGGCACAGTTCTAGTCCATCACACATTAACTTGTTTAATCTTCATAAGATTAATCTTCATAGTCCAGTAGGTGTTATTTTTACCCATCCTAATTTAACATAATCTGATAGTCAGAGAGCCTCTTGTTCATTGTCACACAGTTAACAGGAGTTAATTGGGTCAAACCCAGACAAATACAGCTCCAGAGCTGTCCCTGTGATGTGTCTGTGACCAAGGGAAGAAAGGGAAATAGGAATAAACTTAAATGATGGAACTCCAAATGGGAAAATGTTTTACTAATGGGTAACAGTTTTATAGTAACTTAGCGTCCATTGCTAGTCAAAGAGCTTTTCACATTGCTTGTGAAATGCATTGCTTCTCTAGAATTGACTCTCACTAGATGTTGAGTAAAAGTTTTGGGCAATAGTAGAGAAGGTTCTCAGACTAAATTCTCTCTTTACAGATCACTGTGACAATTCTCACTGTCATGATTACCTTTTTAAAAACAAGGAGTATGATAATCGGTCTATATATTTTTCTTTCACAGTTTAAGGTTTTAAAAAAGAAAAGACCCCAATAAAGAATAAATTAACGATATGGGGCCATCTTAGATACTATATCTAAGACACTGTATCTAATGGGAGAAGTAGTTTTCAGATATATTTTCAAAAGAGTTACATTAAATCCATTTACTATAATGTTAATAGAAGGAAATCTGATTATTTGCTTGTTTTTCACACTCTGACCTGAATCTGAGATTTCTTATGTAATCTATAAAGATATATATTTTAAAGCTATAATAAGATACCAGTGTTATGACTAGAGAAGTGAAGACGGGCGGAGTTGGACTATTTGGTTGACGTCTATGTAGCCAATAGGAGCAGGTTAGGAGAGAAGAGAGAACTGAGACTATTTTAAAAAGTTATATTGAAGCCTCCAAGGACTTAAATAGAAGTGTGTGAAAGAGAAAGAGGTAGGTGCTGAAGAATATATATTACATTAGCAACATTTTGAGCTAATGTCACTAGGATGAGAGGCGTAATTGTATCCTTAGACAGGCTTTTCCAGCTCTAAAATTTCTGAGCACTCCCTGGGGAACAAATGGTTGCTGAAGCAAAAAGCCTCATGCCCTATTTACATCCTCACTCGTGAACAGGACTGAAACCCTGGCTGGCCTCTTTCCTCTCCCATCAGCAGTTGGGACAGAGCTGGCTGGCAAACAGGAACAGGGGGCTCCAAAATGACTTGCCTGAGTCCAGATCAAACTGTCTTTTTCTGTTAGTGTTTGGAATATAACTTGAAGTCCTTAGGATTTTGCATTATTTAGCCTTCAATAGATTTTCAAATGGATGACCTTTAAAGTGTCAGTCTTTCCCCTTGCTTTGCCATAATGGGGCATATTTATGAGGACAACCGAAACTTTAAATCTCCTACTTTCCTTGCCAGTAAAAGCAGCAGAAATGACAGCAATAAAGAGTCTTGGCTTCTATTCCTGAATCAATGACCAATCGTTCCATATCCAAGTAAGCTCATGCGACAATAAGCAATGGTCTGCAGCACCATTATCACTAAAGGCCAGCCAGCAATTTCATTATGAAATCTTCTGAGGCAGCTTGTAATTTGGCTGTTTTAATTAAATCTTACCAGCCCAGATTGCCAGGGGGAAAGTACTGGGAATTTTCCACTGAACTGTCACTCCAAAACAATGTTCTACTATGAATTTGATGTCAGAAATCATAACAATATTTAATGCCAGATAATTGGCATAACAATGATCTTAACTGACAGCTTGAGTGCTTGGGAAGTTAAATTAAAATTGATATGCTTATTTATCTCTTGAACTGTCAAATCGACACATGTGCCTTTTGGTTTTTCAGCGCGGCTACATCTTGGGGGCAGTTGGCTGCAATCAGTAATTAACTCTGTGTGTGAGTTTGATTTCATTTCCTTATCTTTTTCTTATACTGGATGAGGATAATGGGAATAATAGTAATGGTAAATTTACCAATGCAAACTGAGGCCATTAAAAACTGAATACCTAAAAGAATATTTTCTTGGCTTAATTTACCTGTTCAGGGAGTTCAGGATGTGTAAAGCAGCTAATAATGGCAATGACTACTGTTTATTGAGTGTTTACTTCAGGCAGGGTACTAGGCTAAAATGCTACCATTCCCTCATTTAAAACTTAGAACCACTCTCTAGAGGAACATAATAGCACCATTTCAGAGATGAGGAAACTTGCCAAAGTCGCTCACCCAGTGAATGGTAGATTTGTGATTTCAGCTCAGGTTATCTTGACTCCGGAGCTCATAGTTTTAAACTGTGAGTATATCATAATGCTTCCTGCCACAAACTACTCCCCTCTATACCAAAACACAAATTCTTTTCCCAAGTGTCTAAATTGGGATGAGGTTTTAAAAATACTGCTTTTCACCCAAAGGAAAAATATTTATTCTAGAGCTACATAAAAAAAAAAAGTTAGATACATATGATACACATTCATTTCACCTGCTTTTAGCTTAAGAACAGTCATAAAACTGAATGTAATTTTGCAAAGGTTAACATTGGCCAAGGTGGGCGGATTGCTCAAGGTCAGGAGTTCGAAACCAGCCTGAGCAAGAGTGAGACTCCGTCTCTACTAAAAATAGAAAGAAATTAATTGGCCAACTAAAAAAAATATATAGAAAAAATTAGCCGGGCATGGTGGCACATGTCTATAGTCCCAGCTACTCGGGAGGCTGAGGCAGAAGGATCACTTGGATCAACCTCAGCCCAGGAGTCTGAGGTTGCTGTGAGCTAGGCTAACGCCATGGCACTCACTCTAGCCTGGGCAACACAGCGAGACTCTGTCTCAAAAAAAAAAAAAAAAAAGTTAACATTGGATATTTCACGACTACATTATGGCTCAGTAGGAGGGAGAGAAGTGAGGTGAGGGAAAGAGGAAGTGGAAAGGGGAAATGAAAAGAAAGGACTGCAAAGTTGGGGGAAAGGAATATTGCTGGGAACGAGGAAAGGGAGGCATGGAAACGACTCCTAGAAGCAGTGGGCAGAGGACCTTGGAGGGCTCCTGCCCCATCCTTGACCACTGTTTCTGGAAACTTTTTCCCATTTCTGTCTTTCAATTAAGATCTTTCTTTTAACATGATCAATTTCTCCTTTCCATCAGCTCCATCCTCTTTGCCTTCAAACATTTACAGCTCTTCTCTCACATGAAAAAACCCCAGTCTTAAGCGCTTTCTGTCATTGGCTGAATTAGTGACTGCAGAGACAAGGTCTGAGCACCTATTTGCCAGGCATTAGCTGCCGGGTCCTAGGATTACAGAGGAGCACAAAATAGGGTTTTGTTTCTTTTTTTCCCTTTTTAAAAGCATGCTTTCTGAATGATTAGAAATTAATTGTGAGCAGGTAGATATCTAAGACCATATTTTATAATGATAATTGAATCAATTAAGAGTAGAAATGTGCTGGACCATGATGACTGTTTTTCCTCTTTTCAACCACTTATCTTTTTTCTTTCTATCTTCTGGGATTACTATTTTCATTTCCCTTCTGTCCTCTTATTGTGGCAGTTTGGCATATAACTTCCCTGCTACTAAGCCTACATCCTTGAATGTCACCAGTTTTGTCCTTATTGATGAATCAAATGTTTCTTTTACCCTCACACTTTCTTTTTGTTGTACTATATATATTGGATGATCTTCTCCACCTCTTGTTCCAACTCTTAAAATATTTCTTTCTAGAACCACAGCTCAAAGCTTCCTTCTAGTTCAGAAAAGCTTCATCTCAAACTGGATAATCTTGGTTAGAAAAGCTTTATCTTGAACTGGATGAGCAATCTACTCAGTGGGAAGTTGAGGTTCTATCTGATGCTATTATATCTGTAGGGCACAGATTTCATTCTTGTACATCTGAAATATGCCTTCCAATGATAGTTCCTCTCCTGAAAGGACATACAGTCTTTATTGTGTGCAATTTTTTGGGGATAATTATTTTATGTTTGATACACATATATCAGAAGGGGACCTGGGTTTTCTCACTTAATCACTGAATATCTTAATTTTTGATATTCAATGGTTCAGACCCTTTGGTTTTCTGGGTAAAGGGGGACACACCCACTTTGTCAGAAGTAATCTGAGTTGAATTCTAAAGTTTTCAGATCTACTTTCTTTTACCTTAAAAAGAAAACCACCAAACTCCCTGGATTTTAACACAGGATTCTTTCTTCAGAGCCCTCAGCAACAACATTCTTACTATAAAGGCACAAATTGTCTGCACATATATTTGGTTACATTTTCATATATTCCTCAACTCTGTTTTATGTACACTCATCGTGGTGTTACTTATTTTGGGGAATTGAGTGTCCTGTGAAATTGGTTATCAAGCTTATTATAGAAATATTTTTTCTTTGTCCTTCTGTTTAGAGTTACAAAAGTTTGCGTTTTAAAAAAGCATTCCATGTTTTGCTTACTGGCACAATAAAGAGATTCGGGTTGTGTCCACATAAAGAAGAAATGAGGGGTGAAAAAGAGGGAAAACAGTCACTATGGTGGTTGATCTATCTACATACTGCTAAAAAATTGGTTTGGCAGATTTCTACTCTTAATTGTTGCAATTATCATTATAAAATATGGTCTTGGATATCTGCCTACTCATAATTAATTTCTGATTCATAACCTCACCTTTTCTGACAATTTGCCTTTAGAAATTTGCTAATAGAAATGAAGTTTTTAAAATGATTATCAGCTAATTTGAAGAATCTGGAGTCTGAATGAAGGAAATAGAGCCAATTTATATAACGTAGTTCTAATTCATTCAACTTTAAATTTGTGCTCTTGAATTCTTAAGAATATGATATGATAGTAAATATCCACATTTATATGCATTATATATAATTATTATTCTAATAGAGTAGGTCCTGATCTGAGTTTTAATAGTCATAGATAAAGAATAAGAAATGAGATATATATGTGAACACATTTAGTCAGCTGTAATTTCTATCTAACTGTTAATAACAACAGCTATTGTTTTAACTACCTTTGAAGGTCAGGCTAACTCTCCATTGCTAATGTGAGAAGCATGCAGTTCATGGCAGGCTGTATCAGTCTGGATCCAGACAAGAAATAAATGGCTCACTTAAACCAAGTAATAGAGGACAGTTTAATGAAATAGCCATTTACAAAGGTGTAGGCAGGGTAAGCAAGGTCAAAGGGAACTAGCAAGGAATGATGAAACACTATGGAGCTAAAGACAGTAGGGCATCTTTACCCTCCTCACCTGGGAGCAGGAAAGAGAGAGAGAGAGACAGAGATAGGATGCAATGGAGTTGGCCTGACAGGAATTGGTGGCCTTTGGTAGAGGGAAAGAGTCAAAACCATGGCCAAAGAAAAAAGATGTCCTAGTCTCACTCTCCTCACAACCCACAATGCGATTCGTATAAGCCAGTCTCTGGGCACAGAGCAGGGAGAGTGAATTTGTTCTGGAGGAGCAAGGGAAATATATCCAGAGCACAGGCTAAGCCTGGTATCTTCTATCTACCCCCCAACTGACTGGGGGTTCATTAACTTTTATTGGTCCTGATATTAGCATCATTTCTTCCCTTGAATGCCATCAATTAGTTCCATATTGCCAAGTCAGATGTTTCTTTCACCCGCACGTTTTCCCTTCTTTCTAATATATATTGCACGATCTCCTCCACCTCTTTTTCCTCACTCAAAATTATGTATTTCTAGAACTGTAGCTCAAATCTTACATGTTGTCCAGAAAAGCTTTATCTTAAACCAGATGAGCTTGGCTTGCTGAATTTGGGGCAAGCCAGTCAGTGGGAAGTTAGAATTCTATCTGATGCTGCCTCCCAAAACAATATGTAAAACTTACAAGACATTGTTGCCCTGGGTGAACAGTTGAACCATGACTTCTGAGGTGTATGAATATTGTGAGCTGGAAGTCTGACAATATTGGCAAAGTGCCAAGGTATACATTAGTTGTCTTTATGGATCACTACCTGTTGTACCAATCTCTCCTGAAAACTGTTAGACAAATGGGTTCTTTCATGTTATATGAGAAAAAGAAAAAAAAATCATATATCTTTTTGAATTTACACAGGAATTGCTATATCAGGAAGTGTTAAGCTGTTAGAAGACATTGATGTCTTTAAAACACACCTTGTAACAGTATCCACTTTTTATTATCTTTGTCTTGATGTGAACAGAGCCCTTTGGATAATGGCTCTGGCAAGTTTACGAACACACTTTGCCATGATGAGATTACCTTTAAGAGGGCATAATTTGGCCTCTGCTTTCCTCTCTGATCTCATCTTCCACTATTCTCCTCAACACCCCTGTGCACTTGTACACACACATACATACACCCACAAATGGACACATTCCTCTCCACCATACTAAGCTTCCTTCTTAACTCTGGGTTCCGTATATTGCCCCTGCCAGGAATGCTCTATGTCCTTATATTTTTCCCATCTTGCCATTCATCATATTGCATTATATTTGCTTGTTAATGACATTAGGCAGTGAATCCCATCTTTGTCATTGAATCCTCAGGACCTTGTCCAGTGCCTGGTACATGATAGCTTCTCATCGTCTGTTGAATCAATAAAGGAATGAAGGACATAGCAACAGGAAAAGTTTTATTTACCAGTGTTTATCCTAAAGTTAGTTCTGCTTAGGATGATCTCATTTGTAGCTGGATAAAAAAAGCCTGGTAAGTATCTGAATAATTCCCAAATGCAAGTTCAGCAAGACAAGAGACAATGTGATGCATTGTGAGAGCACCTGACTTGCTGGACAATTGTGAGGAATCTTTCCATATTAGATGTCCATCAGAATCCCTTCAAGTTACTTGTCCTAATTACCACAATCAGACCTTCTGAATCTCAGACCTTTTGAGTCAGCACCTCCGGAGGCAGGTTCTGAGAGTCCATGTTTTATTGTCTCCCCCTCCATCCCCTAGGTGGTGGTTCTGGTGCACACTCAAGGAGGATAAGATTTACTCAACTCTGGAAAGGCCTTGCAGCTCCCTAGGGACTTATGATCTTGCTGTGGGGATGAGTCAACAACAACCTTAAGTTTGTAAATGATATTTGTAAATATTCATAGTTTTATGTTTTAATTTTTTATGACTTGCAGGCTTTCCTCTGGAGAGATGTTTAATTTTCTTTTGCTGTTTTGTTTTGCGAGGTCTTATTCACTTGATTAATTTTTAATTGGAGAATCATGCTGAGTTATTTCCAGACTATGAGTGGAGGCAGCTCTGTACTGCTTTCCCAGTGGAATTCTCATTAATATACTTTCTCTGTGGTCCCCAAAGACCACCAGTTTCCTCATCCTCCAATTATATTCATTCTGTTGAGAGGGAGACAGAAAGTTGGGGAAAAATATGCACAGCTGAGCAATATTGAGATGTGCGAGGTGGCAGGGTGCTAAAGCCTACTTTTGCATGCCAGTAGGTATGAATTCACTTGTGTGTTTCCATGGAATCATCCCATGTAGTTCTGCCTCTATGTTTTCACGATCTCTTGCTTTCCTGAGAAAATGCTTGCTATAAAATTAAGCATTTACCTTCATCAGAGACCTCTGCTAAAACTTCCTAATATATATCCCGATCTAGAAAATAATTGTTAGTCATTTTGTTTAGAGTTCTACTGAGTCTTCTGTTTGGGCTTGTTATTAAAGCTGAATGAGTCACTTTTCCTATAACAGATCATTGTAATTCAACAAACGATCTTTAGAATAGTCAACAGAGCTCATCTGATGGTCACCTGGTGGCCTCACTGTTTCTAGCAAGTCAGGTTTCTCTTTCTGAGTCAGATTTAAAATCTTTGTACAAAACTGCATGAAAATATTAGATACAAAGGAAGCAAAAACACGTCAGGGTAGTGTA
Organism: Lepilemur septentrionalis; assembly: GCA_963573855.1. Lineage (NCBI taxonomy): Eukaryota > Metazoa > Chordata > Mammalia > Primates > Lepilemuridae > Lepilemur > Lepilemur septentrionalis. The sequence continues at coordinate 13,253 of CAUYMX010061049.1, forward strand.
TTAGTTGTTGCTGTATGTAAATTACCACAAAGTTAGTGGGTTAAACAATACTCATTTATTAGTTCACAGTTCTGTAGGTCAGAAGTTTGGCATGGCTTGGCTGAGTTGTCTGCTTAGAGTCTCACAAGGTGGAAATCAAAGCCTTGGCCTGGGGAGGCTCGTTCTGTTTGTTAGTAGAATTTAGTTCCTTGTGGTTGTGGGACTGAGGTTGCCGTTTCCTTGCTGGCTGTTGGCTGGGAGTCTCTCTTAGCATTTAGAGGTTGCTCTTTGGTTCTTTCATGTGACCCCGCCCAGCCACCCATCTTTAAAGCATCAATCCTGCATCAAATTTTTTTCATACTTCAAATCACTCTGACTTTATCCTTTGTTACCAGCCAGAGAAAATGCTGCTTTTAAAGGGCCCATGTGATTCTCTGTATCTTAAGGTCAACCAATTTGGGATTTTCTATCTTCATAATCCCTTTACAGTAGCACCTAGATAGTATTTGATTTAATAACTAGGGGATAGAAATCTTGGGGGTCCATCTTAGAATTCTGCCTAAAACAGAGAGGGACATTATTTAAAATGATAAGACAGTTATAATTTGTGAATATATGTAACTTAATGTAATATAATTATTACTTCTTATTTCAAAATATTAAGGGGGTACAAATGTTTTTGTTACATGGCTTGTGTCAGGGCTATTAATGTGTACATAACCTGGACAGTGTTCACTGTACCTGTTAGGTGGGGTTTTGCCCCTCTCTACCTCCCTCCTCCCCTCTGTTTGATTTCTGATGACTTTTACTTCCCTTTGTGCACTTGTGCACCCATCAGTTAGTTCTAATTTATTACAGAGTACATGTGGTATTTGTTTTTCCATTCTTGAGATACTTTGGTTAGGATAATGGTCCCCAGTTCTTTCCAAATTGCTGTAAAAGGCATTAATTCATCCTTTTTTATGGCTGTAGTACTCCATGGTATGTATATATCACATTTTGTTAATCCACTCATGATTGATGAGCACTTGGGTTGATTCCAGATCTTTGCAATTTCTATATACCAATAACCGTCAAGCTGAGAGTCAAAGACTCAATACCATTCACAATAGCTACAAAGAAAATGAAATACCTAGGAATATACTTAACAAAGGAGATGAAAGATCCCTACAAGGAGAATTATGAAACACTGAGGAAAGAAATTGGATTGGTATAATCAACACTGTTAAAGTGTCCATACTACCCAAAGTGATTTACAGATTCAATGCAATCCCCATCAAAATACCAATGGCATATTTCACAGATCTAGAAAAAATAATTCTATACTTTGGAACCAGAAAAGAGCTGGAATAGCTCAACCAATCCTAATCAAAAAGAAAAAAAACTGGAGGCATCACGTTACCAGACTTCAAACTATACTACAAGGCTATAGTAACCGAAACAGCATGGCATTGGTGCAAAAATAGAGACATAAACCAATGGAATAGATTAGAGAACCCAGATATGAAACCATCTACCTACAGCTTACTGATCTTTGACCAAAGTCCCTAGACAACAATGTACACTGGGGGAAAGAAGCCCTATTCAGTAAATGATGTTGGAAAAATTGGATAGCCACATGCAGCAGAATGAAACCAAACCCTTATCTCTCACCAAACACAAAAATCAACTCAAAATGGATTAAAGACTTAAACTTAAGACCTGAAACTACAAAAATATTAGAAGAAAACCTAGGGGAAATTTTTCTGGACATAGGTCTAGGCAAAGAATTTATGACTAAGACCTCAAAAGCACAGGAAACAGAAACAAAAATAGACAAATGGGACTTAATTAAACAAAAAAGTTTCTGCACAACAAAGAAATAATCAACAGAGTGAGGAGACAATGTACTGAAGGGGAAAAAATATTTTCAAACTATTCATCCAACAGAGCATGAATATCCAGAATATACAAGAAATTCAAACAACTGAAAAGGAAAGAAAAACAAATAATCCCATTAAATAGTGGGCAAAGGACATAAACAGGCATTTCTCACTTCTCAAAAGGAGACATACAAAAGCTAACAGGTATATGAAAAATTCTCAACATTACTGATCATTAGAGAAATGCAAATTAAAACCACAATGAGATATGATCATACTCTAGTCAGAATGGCTATTATTAAAGAGAAAAAAAATCAATGGACTTTGTTGAGGATGTGGAGAAAAGGGGACACTTACACACTGTTGGTGGGAATGTACACCAGCACAGCCACTGCGGGAACCAGTGTGGAGACTCCTCAAAGACCCAAAGAGGGAATTACCGTTCAATCTAGCAATCCCACTATGGATTATCTACTTAAAAGAAAAAAATATATATTTATCTAAGGGATACCTGCACGTTTATGTTTATGGCACCACTATTCACAATAGCAAAGATAGGGAATCAACCTACGCATCCATCAAAGAATGAATGGATAAAGAAAATGCCATGATATACAGAGTAGGGTACTACTCAGCCATAGAAAGAATGAATCAATGCCATTTGCAGCAAGGTGGATAGAACTGGAGGTTATTGTCTTAAGTGAAATAAGCCAGGCACAAAAAGACAACTATGACATGTTCTCACTCATATGTGGAAGCTAAAAAGTTTTATCACATGGAGGTAAAATGTGCAAAGATAGATAACAGATACTGGGAATGGTGAAGGGGAGATAAAGACATACAGGTTAAAGGATACAAACATACAGTTAGGCAGAAAGAATAAATTCAATCTTTGTTGGTGGAGTATAGTGACTACAGCTAACAAAAATGTACTATACTCAGGGGATGGACACTGTAAATACCCTGACTCGATCATTACACACTATAAACATGTGACAAAATTTTTCATGTAACCCATAAATTTTCACAAATAAAAAAAGAAAAACAATAATGAAAAACAAAAGTCAGAGAAACATTCCCTTCTGAATGATTTTTTGTTTTTATTTCAGGAGGGAAGCTGTTAATTGTACCTAATTTCTTTTTCAATTAGTTCTAGCCAACTTGTAAATACTGTCAAAAATCCTTTCTTTGTAATTCTTTAAAATCCACAATTATTAAAAGACTGAGAATCTATTTCCCATTTTTATACAGTCATCCTAAGCCAATAATTCAATAATTGACAATTTTCCCTCACAGAGGAAATCCTCTACCTGACTGCAGAATCGGAATTTATTTTTCCAGGAGCTTCATTCCACGTTCCTGGAGTGAGTTATGATTGGTTTAGAAAGTTGTAAAAATTTTTTTGTTTTTATGAGATAATTATCTGAATGATGAGATTTAATAATATGTTTCTCAGCCTTTATCCATAGTATGTAATCCTCATCCTGACTTCAGGTGGAATTCCTTTTTAAAAAGTTTTAGTTTACTTTGGTGGCAAAGCAAATTCCATTCTAGGGGATAAGGTAAAAATCATAGAAACATAGCAAGTAGATACGCCTGAAGTGACAATTCTTCTATTAAAAAACAAAGCCAAACAATCTACAAGTAAGGAAGAAGGCAGAAGAATTTTATAACCTATTAGAGTTTAAGATTCAGTTTGTTTTGTATCTGAGGAAATGATAACTACATTTTTTCTTACTTTCTTTTTTTTTTTTTTTTTTGAATTTTGAAACAATCACAAGTTACAGAGTTAAAGTAGGGTACAAAGAATTTTTTTGCCTGAACCATTTGTGAATAAGTTGCCAACATAATGTCCTGTTGCTCTGTGGTGTCTTTCCTACAATTAAGGGTGGTCTCCTACATAACCACAATGCAACCATCGACAGCAGGAAGTTAACAAGGATACCTCACTACCACCTAATCCTCAGGTCCTATTCAATTTTCACCAACAGTCCCAATAATGCCATTTATGGCAAACTGGTCCATTTCAGAATCACACATTAGATTTAGTTGTCATTTAGAATATCTTTAGTCTGGAAAAGTTGTCCAGTCGTTCCTTGACTGTCATGGTCCTGATGCTTTTGAAGATTATGAGCCCATTATATTGCTGTTTGGGTTTGTCAGAATCAGACTCAGGTCATGCGTCTCGGGCAGGAGAATCAGAGAAGTGATGCTGCACTCTCATTTTCAGGTGGCACACATTTCCAACCTTTCCTGTTATTGATGAGGTCTTGCTATATCGCCCATGCTGGGCTGCAGTGGCTATTGACAGGCACAGTCATGGCACATTACAGCCTGGAATGCCGGGGCTCAAGCAATCCTCCTGCCTCAGCCTCCCAAGTAGATAGGACTACAGGCGTGTGTGACCACACCTGGCTTAATAACTTTCATTCTGATTACTTGATTAAGGTAGTGTCTTATCCACTGCAAAATAACCATTTCCCATTTTTAATCAATAACTATTATATTTTTAAAGGGGTGCACTTAAACTATGTAAACAGTCTCTTTCTCATCAAACTTTCAATGTATTCATTTATTAGTATTTCTATCAGTGTGCATTAATAGTCTTATTTACTACAACGGGGTATAATAAGACATTATTATTTACTTTGATATTCAAATTGACCTCAAATTGGCTAACTCAAGCTAACTCCAGTGTCCATTTGGCCTTCCCATCATTCTTTGAGCACTTTTGCCCTTTCTGGTGTAATAAGATGCTTCAGTTTCATCTTGTACTTTCTTGGGCCCATCCCAGGAATCAGTCACTTCTCCAAGGAGCCCTGTTCTTCCTAGAGGAGAGTGGTACATAGAAGATTTAAGTCCTCAGTGTGTTCTTTGGGTGTTGCTGTTTCTAGGCCCGGTCAGTGACAGAGTTAGGGAATAAATGTAGGTGTATAAATGTATGTGTATGTATTTATGTGCGGGTGCATGTACACACATCTGCATGCTTGCATGATATATACAAGTGCATGAATATACATATACAAACAGACACACACATTTATATTTACTTCTATATATATCTATATATATTGAAATCTATGAATTCACACCTCCAATATCTCCAATTCTAATCCACCATCTCAGGGTTCATGGTTCTACTTAATAGAAAGATAGAGCTTTCTCCCCTTTCAAATTTGTAACTCCCTTTGACAGAGAGAATCCTTTTGACTATTGTTATTAAAATACATTTACTTACTTGACCTATGTGACCAATCTCCCATCACCACCACTGCCTCCTACATCAGGTGGTCGCCCTCCTCACTGCATCTGGGCTCTGACTCCTGCATCAGGCCAACCAATGGGATTGCACTTCTCCCTCAGCTCAGGCTCAAACACCCGGATCAGGCTGCCCTACCAGGTGTACGTCCTCCTCACCAGCCTATGCTCTGATGTGCTGTGTGGGCTGTGCTCTGCCCATGCAGATGCCACAGTCACCCAGCTCAGGCTCTGACATCTCACCCATGCCACCCCTCTGCATCATCTTGGTGCACTGACATCACTCTGCAGGCAGCCTCAACATGGGGACATCATCCTCACCTTGCTTGGCTCTGACTCTCTGTGCCCAGGAGCATATTTGCAGTGAGAAGTAAGGGACTACATTTTCCAATGCACTTGTGTGTTTAATTAAGTAGTCGAGACACATTTCAAACACGAAATCAGAATAGATAATATATATCTATTAAATATATATTTGGAGGAAAAGCATTTCATGGATGTGAAATTTTTCAAACAAGGTGCAAAAGCTTTAGTCATTGGTGTTTGCCAAACCTGTTACTGCTCTTTGTATTCCCCTCTTGTCTGCCAAGAGCTATCATCCCTACCGAGAATGAAGTGAACTCTTTATTCTAAAGACTTGACATAGGTCTTCTGCCAAAAATCCTGAAATGGTGTCTCATCCCACTTAAAACAGACCACAAGAACTATAAACTGGCCCTGATCACTTTTCCAAATACATCCCTTCCCAATCTGAGATTGTCTGTATGTATTCATTTACTTCTTCATTTCTGCAGGGACTCTGGTTTCTTTTGTTCAACTTCATACCCCTGGGACATGGACGTATGCCTGTCACAGAGTGCTCAGTAGATGTTAATTGGGAGAATACATGAACAACCCAACAATATTTGAAAGCAGTGCAAACAGTGTGGGCTGTGAGCTCCGCCCATCTGGTTTTGCATTCCGGGGCTGTGTGTCCTTAGGTGAGCTACTTCGCTTGTCTGTGCGTAGGCTCCTCACCTCCAAAGTGGGAATAAGAGTGCCCACAAGAGGTTATTGGGAAGATTACAAACAAGAATCAGCACAACATGGCACTTAGCTGGAGGATAATAAATTTCCCCTCCAATGTGGGAGATGGAGCAGTGAGATCGGCACCGAGTTTTTCATGAGCTTTATTGTCTTGGTTTAGGCACATTTGGGTTTCTGCATGCGGTGCAACCAGAGAGTCTGTGGTGGACCACCCCTTTTGATCAAATCTTGTGTTTGCATTGGAGAGCCATGAGAACAGCCCTGTCAATGAAAGAAAAACATTGTGTGTGTCATGCGCCATGAAAAACAGCTTTAAAATGGGTTATAAAGGAAAATGTGTTTTCTAGCTGGCATGTGGAAGAACACTTCAAGGTCAAGAGAGGTACCTCTGTTTGAGGCTTAGAGGTCTTATCAACCAGCCTAAGCAGAGACCAATCATAGCACAAGAGAACAGAACAGAGAAAAGGGAAGGAATCCCCCAAGTCGACCTGTCACTGCTGGATGAAATTTTTCATGCTAATAGATGCAGAGTCAGCCTGGGGAGGGGAAGTGAGTGACGGTGGCTGCTGGCCAAGTCCCCTTCAGAAGATCCCATTAGCCAACAATCTCTCTGTAAAGATTTTCTTATCCCAGAGGGCAGCCAGCTCTTCTGAACTTGAGCAATAGTCATCTCAACACAACTCTAGGTTATCAAATAGGCATATATACCAGGAGCTTGGAAAGTGACTAACTCCAAACAACAGGAGGAACTTAGTTTTATAATATACCTGATACTTCTTGAGGGCTCCAGCCTCAGATCTGAGCTCACCTATGCTGCTCCTCCAATCTCTGAAACTTGAGGCTGGACTGCATATGAAGCTTGCAAAACAGCAAAATTTGGCTTTACGGTCATGATATCAGCTTCTTTTAGTTCATGAAGTGTTTCCACATTTATGAGCTAATTTGTCCCTACTCCTTAAGGCAGGCTGGGCATGTATTGCCATCCCTCTTCCCTCAGAGGTTAGGAAGTTGAGGCTCAGAGAGGCTAAGTGACTTGACCCAGGATACATGGCAAGGTTATAGGAAGGCTGGGATTTGAACCTGGATCTATGGCCAGAGCCCAAACTGTCTCTAGTGTGCCACAAGTGACATAGATGCTGGTGAAATGCTGTCAAATTTTTCTTTGAAAGCATCAAATAGCTACTATCATCTGAGATGTCAGATGTGGCCGAAAAACAAAATGATGAAAGTCAGCATGATCTGGGAGTCAAATGTGTGGTCCCTGGAGCAAGCCGGCTGGGAATTTGGGGCCATAAGTTATCATGTACCTTGGCTGGCATGTCTGCACATAGGTCAGTTCCAGCACGACTACTGCTTAGAAACTTGAGAGGAAAAAGATACGATCTTCTAGCAAAATGGAAATCTGATGGGAGCCACCATCTGGGTTGTCCTCTTGTCCCTGCGCCCCTTCGTTGCTGGAATTACCCACCCTTGTTGGAGGCAAACTCCCCAATATGTGGGCAAGACCCTCCCCCCCCAGGCAGTACATTTGACATACTCCGTATCACATGGGAAAGATGTGTGTTTGTTTAAAAAGTCAGGTTCTTTAACTTCTATGACTCTTACACTTCCTAAAGAACCTCAGGCTCTTTGTGCACTGAAGAACCAAATTAGGCTTAATATGATCTAATGTAAAGGTCTAAATTATGCCTTGAGTATACTTTCTGGGAGATAAAAGGACCAGTGTGCTTATAAAGTTCTATTACTCTTTAAAAAAGACTTTTAAAATGTTAGAAGTACCTCCTGGCTAGGGAAAGGATTAGATGCCTTGCTTTCAGTTCATTACTTCTAATATAAACATCCGGTATTCCCAGTGTTCAGCATCAGCTGACTGTCTTTACACCCACTGAACACATGCACAGCCTTGGGCCTTTGTCTCTGAAGTCAGTTTAATGACTAGGGCAAAGTGAGATGTTTTGTCTGATTAAAGGCTCTGGTCTTCAAAGCCATACCTTCTTCCATTTGGGAAATGACAATGTTTATGGTTCCTGTGCCCAGTTGGTGGATGGATGGCATAGGTAGTAAACAAATCTCTCTCTTTGTCTGAAAATAACAGTCCTGGCTTAAAAAAAATAAATGAATGAATAAAGGAGGAGGCCCAAGTGGTCCATAAGCTGGGCAAATCACTCTTGAGTCTTCCCAATGATGCGAGCCCAGTGCTCTATAAATCCTGAGTGGGTGCTATCTATCAGACACAGGCACCAGAAGCAGGGGTAAAAATAAGTGCAAAGTGCTTGCATTTTAAAGGTATTTCTGATTTTTTAAAAATAACATGTTCATCGCCAAAATTTGGAAACTACAGAAAAGCAAAACCAAGAAAAATCACTCCATGATCTTGTAATCCAGAGATCAATGTGTTGTCATCATGTTACATGTTTCCATTAATCTCTAAGTATCAATAAGAGAACTTTTTAAAAAAACTATGATCCTGTAGACTTTGTAGCTTTATTTTATTTGTTAACATATTGTGGCTATTTGTCTAAATCAGTGAATATAGATCTATACCATCTTTGATGATTTTATCTACCAAATGGATGTGTCATTATTATTTGTCATAATAATGAACCAATGTGCAATTATTGGAATCAAAGCTATTTTCAATTTTACCATATCACAAAGGGCTGAGGTAAAAATAATATCGCCGTGCAGGAATCTTTTCTGAGCATTTTCTCAGGGTAAACTCACACAGGTGAGATTGTAGGATCCAAGGGAATACACATTTCAGATCTTGACATTTACTATCAAATCACCAGTCACAGTTGGTACCAGGAATGTATCTTGGTGCCTTTCTTTTGAATTCGATATGCACAAGACAGCATTTTCATGCATTTTTAAATCAATTTTAGAGGCAAAAATGCCAACATATTATTTTTCTGGTTGACTTACATGCGTCCACAGGAAGATGAGCATGTTTTGACTATGGGGACTCGCCACCAACAGCCTCTTTTATTGTAATTTCCTTTTCAAGTCCTTTGTTTGTTTTCTCTTGGTTAAAGAACTTGTTGCACAGAAAGTTATAATCTTCACCTTGAGTCACATATGTTTGTCATTGTCATTTGGTTCTGCTTTTCTTTTGTATAGTGATTTTTATGTACCAAGTCTATATACATATATCTTTATAACTCTACATGTCTTTTTGTATTTGTCCCTGTGCTGAGAAAAGCCTTCTCCATCCCAAAGTCAAAGGGTCACCTTTATTTCTTCCAATTATTTTATAGGTTTTTTTTAACATATTTCACACTAATTCACTTAGATCTTATTTTTGTCATTAGTATTTGTAAAATGCAAAACTGGCAAGATATTTTATATTTCATAGATTTATTGATCAAGAAAGGCAAGACAGTGTCCAGCCGTCTCTTTCTCTGGCAGCAGAAAGAGAAACTCTCATAACGATAATGGAAAAGAGACCAGACTGACTATGCCTTCCTAACTATTAATATTTTGGGCCCTTAATGAATTGACTTTTAATCAGCTCTTTTTGCTAAAAATCACTTTAGCAGTGGTGACTGATAGAGTTCAATCCATCAGTAAGAAAGGGTGCCCATGTGGACAGGAAGAGCCAAGAATCATAGAACTCGGGTCCCTTTCATACCTCTAAGCAAACAGAGAGATCTTCTTGAGACACAAGTGGGTTGGAGCGAAGGCTGAGCATTGTACAAGAGGCAGATCTGCATGGGACACAGCACGGTGAGGACATCCTGAGGAACAGGACTTGAGCTGGACTTGGAAGAGTGGGTGGATGCAATCAGGTGGAACAAGGGAGAAGGAAAGGAGGGGAAGCAGAGTGAGCACAGGTGCAGAAAGGAGAGGGGGGCCTGAAAATGTCAAAGTCCATGATTTTGCGGGAAGTTTGCATTTCACTAAGTGCTTAGATATGTGTTATCACTCATTTCTGAACCTCAGTTTCCTCATCTACAAAATGGGGGAACTATATGCAGAGTTTTTTCTTTTAAAACTCTACTACTTAATTGAAAAGGAACATTTGTTGGCTTAAATAATAGAACGGTCCAGGTATGGTCTTCAGGAGGTGCTTAATCTAGGAACTTAAATTATGTCAACAGGACCTGGTGCTATCCATCTTCAGGTTCTCTGTCATTTCTGCTGGTTCCATGGCCAGGTTCCATGTGACACCAAAATAACAAATAGCAGCTCTCTACCTACATCCTTCTGGGTTCAATTCCAGGATTTGCTCTCATTATATTTGGTCACATGCCTGCCTGTCTACAAGCCAATAATCACTGTGGACTGTGGTCAGGGCCACACAACAACCCCCTGGATCATATATTCCATCTCTGGGGCCACGAGTGGAGGCCAACCTGAAACCCATGGCCTGAGCGTCAAGGACTAGTGTTTCTCCAAAGGACATGTGGGGTGCTGTTCTCCAGAGAAGAGGGAATTGATGCTGGTTGGGCTGAGACAACACGCCTTTAGACCAAGAACCTTAATATTTTATGATTCTGTAATTAACCCTCTACAGCTGATGGATTAGGTATCACCTATCCTCACTTCACATATGACAAGATGAAGGTTCAGAGAGATTACATAACTTTCCCCAGGGTCCCCCCTGGCTGGTAAAAAGCATGGCCATAGGTCATATATGTTCTTTTGACTCCAAAGCCAAACCTCAGCGAACAGTATTGCAGTCAGGGCTGCTTTCCATGACAGGCCTCCTTAGGATCCAGGCTGGGCCAGGCTGCCTGCTGACTGCTGCGGCCGATGGGGCCACACTGCAGCCATCTTCACTCTGCCCCCTCTGACTTGATCCCAAGGCCACACTGATGAGCTACCAGCTCTGTGTCACTGGGAGGGGCTGCAGGGATTAATGACCCTGAGAAACTGACCTGTCAGGTGTGAAAGGGAAATTTCTAAACGTAAACTGCCTTCTGCCACAGGCAATCCTTTGGAAGTCAAAAAGAAGAAATACGACTAAGTGGCCATTTTTTGCCCCCGTGCTGCAAAGGTAATAAATCTGGTTTATCTCTCAGTTGGTATTGCTGACTAAAAACAAAACCAGGCATTTAAATGGCTTGTGTAATGGTTGTTACGCCAGCAGCAGTTCAAATCCCTTCTCTCCCATAAAGATCCAATTCATGAATAAGCCTACTGTGGATGGCAGGACCTTATTGCTGCTGGATACATAATCCAACAAGTACTGTCATGGCAGCAGGGTGCGGTGGCCAAGAGCACTGAATTTACAACCAAACAGACTCTGCAGAACTATCACCGACCAGCTTTGTGATCTCTCTGAGCCTCCGCTTTGTCATCTGCACAATGGAACTATGTAGAAGTATCTTCCTCATACAGTTGGCTGTGCATCCGTTTCTACGTTTCTACTTTTTGCTCCATTGACATTTTTTATACATCTTGCGCATGTCCTGAACTGATCTAGGAAAATGGGTACAGAGTAGGCCAAATAGTTCAGTCTTTGCCTTCTTACAACTTGTAACTTATTAACGATGCTACTAGTGCATAAAGATGGTGCTGAACGTGCACATTATTCAATGAATCACCCACATTAATCTAAAATTTACAACAGTGATAAGTGCTACAAAGAGGAGAGAAATGATAATATGAGAGGGGATAATTGAGAAATGTGAGCGAGTCATAAGTTGAGTAGGAATTAACCAGGAAAACAGGAAAAGAGGTAGATTGATGGTATCTTCCCTGTATCCTTGTCCTTTGTGATGTGACAGCAACTCTTCTCTTCAGGCAGTGGAGTCTGGTTCTCCACTTCATGAATCTGGACTGGTCTTGTAACTTGCTCTGACTCTCCTTTGCAGGCAAAGAGACAGGACTAAAAACCAAGAGAAATAACAGACAATAGTAATAAATCCAGAGAGCTTCAGATAATGGGATTCTCAGATGTGGGCTTTTTCAAAAAGATAATATTGAAATTTTAGCAGGCAACTGGAAATTATAAAATAGAATCAACAAAACTCTAAAACTGAACTGTACAGTAACTGAAATGAACAGTTTAATCACATATTAGACACAACTGAGAAGTGAAGTGGAAAATAGGCTCAGCGAGATAATCAGCATGATGCCTGGAGAGAGAGGAAGGTGGAATGCAAACTCTATCAGAGATTGGAAAGAGGGAGGGCTTTCTGCTCATTCTACGAGGCTAGAATAATCTTAACACCAACACGTAACAAGAGCATTACAGGAAGAAAAATTATAGGCCATTCTCTCTCATGAACATAGATACAAAAATCCTTAGCAAACCTGATCTGCTATAACACATCACGGCCAACTTCGGTCTATTCCAGGAATTTATTGTTGTTTTAACATTTGAAAATAATTCACTCATTATTAACAGAATAAATGGGGGAAAAATAGGGATCTCAATATATGTAGAAAAAGTGCTTAATAAAATTCTACACCCATTCATAATTAAAAACTCTTAGCAATCTAGGAATAGAACGTAACTTCTGTCATCTAACAAAATTGTCTACATAAAACACGTAAGATATATTGTCATCAATGGCAAAATGTTAAAAGCTTTTCTACTGTGATGGGGAAAGGGAGGGGACACCCATCACTGCCACTCTGTTCTACACTGTCCTGAAAGTCATGGTCGGTGCAAAGAGGCAAGATAAGTAATTAAAATTTAAATGAATGAAAGAAAACAAAAAGCTATTATTGTTTCCAGGTAAAATAAATGTACATGTATACAATCCAAAAGAATCTGCAAACTATTACAATAAATGTATCAAGATTGCTAGATTCAAGGATCATATGAAGGAAACACCTTGCTTTTCTATCGACCAATGACAGCTACACAAAATAATCTAATTGTATCATTTATAATAGCATTGAACACATCAAATAGCCAGGGGAACAAAACCAAACGATATGTATTATATGACATCCACACAGAAAACCATAACACATTATTGGGAGAAACTAAAGGAGATCTAAATAGCTTGAGGACAAGGATGGTGTTTTGTTCATCGCTGACCTCGATAATCCCAAGTTTTCTACTCCAAAAAGAATATCTGTGATACTAAATAATTATAAAAGTTAATTTAATATCTTTCACAAGTTAAACATTATTTAAAAATTTTCAATCATGCATGCCGTTCACATAATTATTTTTACCTTTGCTACTCACTAACTTATTAATTAAAATTATGATGTTGCCCTAAACCTTTCAATATAAGATAAAGGAATAAAAAGAAAACAAAATTCTAAACTATTTGACATTGGATATTCTAATATACACAATAAAAAAGTAATTATCTTCATAATCGCCAGAAAGTTTCAGATAGTTGTATAATATTTTTTTGTTACTATTGGTTAATTTATTTTACGCCTATACAAGTCTGAGAAATCCTCAGGGTCAAGGCTTGTCTTTTATCTTTGATCACAGCATATAGCATGGTGTTCGATTCATAAACATTTATTTAATAAAAGAATATATGCATGCATATCCTTTCAAAGTATCTTTCTATTTGCTTTTTCTCTTTTTTTTTTTCTGATTTATCTGCAGAGACATTTTTCCTTGGTCATTTCATTTGACCTCACTATTAGTGCATGGTTTCAGATCATAGATTATTGTGTTGAATTTGTTATTGACAGAGGTAGAGGTAGAATCAGGGAAATTATATATATATATATATATATATATATATATCTCCATATATATATATGATGGAGTAACAAAAGGTAAAGAATTGAACGTGGGATAATTGAATGTTCATGCAACCTCCGACTAACTGCCATCACAGTGATTGCTTGACTTCTTCAGTCTTCAAAAATTAATTATTAATATTTGTTTTTCCCTGTATCTAGGATAGCAAAAAAATCATGTAAAATTTTCAAATAAACAGAAGAGCTTACAGGACATCCTTTCAATGGAATAATAAAATCTGATACTTCAAGGTTATACACCCCTGTACGCACAATTTTACACAACTTCAGTCTTTGAGTAGGTTATTTTACAACTGTAAAGATAGAAGTCAACTTATAGAAAACTTGTAGGAATGATAGTAATACAAATAATTTTTGCCCATAGAAAGGTAAATTGTGTCTGTGGAATGCAACTGGTTATTGCCTTGTGGATACTGACCAATTTTGCCACTTTTGCATCCATTTGTAAAGCCATGTCAGCATTCTTCATCTGACACCGCACTCATTATGTATGTATATACCCATCCCCTCCTCCCGCCTACCATCTGCCCGATGCCCCGTAAATGTTATTCCTATATGTGCACTTAGGTGTTGATCAGTTAAAACCAATTTGCCTCATAAATAAAAGCAAGAACAAAGACCATATGATTCTCTCAATAGATGCAGACAAAGTCCAACACACCTTTATGATAAAGACTCTTAACAAAATAGGCATAGGTGGCTCATACTTTAAAATTATCAAAGCCATTTATGACAAACCCACGGCCAACATCATACTAAATGGGGAAAAACTGAAACCATTCCCACTTCGAACTGGAACTAGACAAGGATGCCCACTTTCTGCTCTTCTATTCAACATAGAGCTTGAAGCCCTAGCAACAACAATTAGGCAAGAGGGTGGTATTAAGTGTATCCAGGTGGTGCAGATGAGATCAAACTCTCGCTCTTCACCGATGAGATGATATTATATCTAGAAAACCCCATGGAATCTTCCAAGAGACTCCTAGATTTGATAAATGAATTTGGTAAAGTCTAAGGTTATAAAATCAATATACACAAATCAGAGGCATTCATTTATACCAAAAACAGTCAAGCTGAAACTCAAATCAAAAAGGCAATACCCTTTATTATAGCCTCCAAAAAATTAAATATCTAGGAATAAATTTAACAAAAGATACAAAAGACTTATACAAGGAGAATTATGAAACACTAAAAAAAGAAATTGTAGAAGATGTAAAAAGATGGAAAAATCTACCTTGTTCATGGATTAGTAGAATCAATATTGTTAAAATGTCAATTTTACCTAAAGTGATCTACAGAATAAATGCAATCCCCATCAAAGTACCATCTTCATTCTTTACAGAACTAGAAAAAATAATTCTTCACTTTGTACGGAACCAGAAAAGACCCCGTATAGCCAAAGCAATCTTAAGCAAAAAGAACAAACTGGGAGGCATCAGTTTTCCAGATTTCAAGTTGTATTAGAAAGCAAAAATAATCAAATCAGTTTGGTATTGATACAAGAACAGAAGCATTGATCTTTGGAACAGGACTGAGAATCCAGAGATGAAACCATCTGCATATGGTAACCTAATCTTTGATAAACCAGACAAAAATATACCTTG
>CAUYMX010061052.1:0-43754 GCA_963573855.1 Lepilemur septentrionalis
TTGGGAGGGTAGACCCACATCTGAGGGATGTGGTGAGCATTGTGGAGGGGAGGGGCATACCCCTAACCCTTGCTAGGGAGAGGCAAAGATATAAAATGTAACCAAAATGTTTGTACTCTCATATTTTCCTGAAATAAAAAAGAAAAAGATTTTATTTCTCCACATTTATGAAC
The DNA here is from genome assembly GCA_963573855.1 of Lepilemur septentrionalis. Lineage (NCBI taxonomy): Eukaryota > Metazoa > Chordata > Mammalia > Primates > Lepilemuridae > Lepilemur > Lepilemur septentrionalis. The sequence continues at coordinate 174 of CAUYMX010061052.1, forward strand.
ACATTCTTAAGGGTCTAAAAGAATGTTCTTTACTTTTATTTTTAAAAGGCAATTTAGGGAATGGGAGAAAATATTTACAAACCATAGATCTGATAAGGGGTTAATATCCAAAACATACAAGTAACTTCTACAACTCAAAAGCAAAAAAACAAAACTTGATTTTAAAATGGGCAGATAGACATTTCTCAAAAAAAAAAATACATACAAATAGCCAACACGTATATGAAAAGAAGCTCAAAATCACTAATCGTCAGGGAAATGTAATTCAAAATCACAATGAGATACCACTTCAGGGCTGGGTGGCTCACACCTGTAATCCTAGCACTTTGGAGGCTGAGGTAGGAGCATTGCTTGAGGCCAGGAGTTCAAGACCAGCCTAAGCAAGAGCCAGACCCCATCTCTACAAAAAAAAAAAAAGAAAAAAGAGATATCACTTCATACCTGTTAGGATGACTATTATAAAAAAAATAAAAAAAGATAACACATGTTAATGACGTATGGAGAAATTAGAAACCTTGAACACTGTTGGTAGGAATGTAAAATGGTGTCATTACTATCAAAAACAATATGGAGATTCCAAAAAAAATTAAAAATAATACTACTGCATGATCCAGCAATCCTCTGGATATTTACCCAAAAGAATTGAAATCAGGATCTTGAAGACATATTGGCACTCCCATGTTCACTGCGGCATTATTTCCAACAGGCAAGATGTGGAAACAAACCTAACTGTCTATCAATGGATGAATGAATAAAGAAAATGTGATACATACATATAATGGAATATTATCCAGCTTTAACAAGAAAATCCTACCATATGTCACATATGGATGAACCTTGAGGACATTATGCTAAATGAAATAAGTCAGTCACAGAAGAACAAATACTACGTGATCCCACTGATGTGAGATATCTAAAATAGTAAAACTCAATAAAACTCATAGCCAGGGGAGGGAATAGAGTGTTGCTATGCAACTGGCATAAAGTTTCAATTACACGAGATTAGTATATTCTAGAGATTTGCTGTACAACATTATGCCTACAGGTAACAACACTGTACTGTACACTTAAAAATTTGTTAAGAGGGTGGATCTCATGTTAAATGTTATCACAATTAAAAAAAAAAAATCCCAAGGCAATACCTGGCAAAAACAAACAGAAAAATGCTCTGGAGGGATAGTCCTCAAGCCAGACCACACAGAATCACAGAGATCAAACAATATTCAAAGAGATAATGACTAAAAAATTTCCAAAACTCATTAACAATGCAGGGGAGCAAATGTGTGCCAGTAGAATAAGCAAACGTAAACTCACACCCAAGCACACACAGATAAAACTGCAGGCTGCCAGACATAAAGAGAAGATTTCAAAACAACCAGAGAGAAGAAGCAGATGAACTACAAAAGAACACAGGTTAAGATGACAACAGACTTCTCAAAATGATAGCTTGAAAGGGCTAACAAAAAATAACTCTCAATCTAGAATTTCACTCCCAGGTAATCTGCCATTCAAGAATGAGGATGAAATAAAGGTATATTCAGACAAATACAGTTTACCACTACCATAATCCACCCGAAAGACCAGTGTGTTTCCACCAGCTCACATGAGCCAAATGTTAAGTTTCCAGGAATTTTGAGAGTCAGTTGACAAGATGTTGGTAACTTTAAATCAGCCATGGTGGAGTATTTACAGCATGGAAATCAGCAAACACTAAAAATCAGGCTTTTTTTTGCTTCTGGCAAACCATTTGCTAAACACTTACCATTACACCACCAACTTAAAAGAATTTCTAGAATATGTACTCAAGAAAAAAAGAAAATGAATCTAGAATTAAGAATTGATATGAATGAAGGAAAGATGGGCAAATAAATTTGGTAAATGTTATACTTCCAAATAAGCACAGACTGTATAAAACAATAATAATGGTGATAATTAACTGGAGGGGGATTGGGAGTATACCAGTCAGGTGACCACATTATGCTGTGGTAACAATCCCCAAATTTCTATGGCTTCAAACAACAAATGTTTATTTCTCACTCACACTAAATACCCTTCAAGGCTTAGCGAGGGAACTATGCCCATCGCAGCTACTCAAGGACTCAGGCCAATCAGAAGCATCATCTCAAAGTCTCTTCAACAATTGCCACAGGTCAGATGGTGAACCCTGAAGCTTTTTCACACTTCACTGGTCAAAGCAAGTCACATGGTCATGCCTAATTTCAAAGGGACAGGAAAGTACAATCCTACCATATCCCCAGAAGAATATAAAAATAAAAACATGTAAGACAGGAGGCAGGCAGTTGGTGTTCAAATCTCCCAAATTCCTCATTTTTTCTTGTGAAAAGAGAAGATAAAAGATAAACAGGGTAACTTTAAACTCTAAGTATGTAAATTTAAAGGACAATATTCAAATTTTAAAGATAACAGCTGAAATAATAGAGAATAGAATTATAACTCTCAAATCGGTAGGGAAGGAGAATAAAAGAAAATGTAAACAATAAAAAAGAGGAAATAGACATAGAAAAGGCAGGATGAATAGGAAACACAAAATAAAACCATGCTGCTAAAAAAATAAACTGAGGCACAATAAAACTTTAAAGAGCTTATTTGAGGAAACAATGATTCATGAACTGGGCAGCTCCAAACCAGAAGTGGTTTGAGAGCTCCACTGAGGGAATGCAAGCTGGTGGACTGGGGGAGGGGCTTTTATAGGACACAGAGTAAAGCAAAGACAATATTTGATTGGTTACATTTACACAGTTGCCCTTTGTGGTCTGTCCTGTTGGAAAGTTCCTAGTTATTTACGTTTGTTAGCTGCTTCTGATTGGTTGAGCCTAAGTTCTATTTTTCTTTAATATAGGTATTTCATGAAAAAGTTCAAGTTAACTTTTGCTTATAATTTGCAAATCAAGCACGTGTAGGTCACTTGTGAAGCCTAACTGGCTTTGTTTGCTTAGGAATTCTTCAGGCCTGGTCTCTTTTAATTTGCTTTAACCAATAGAAACGAATCCAAACATATCAGTAAACAGTATAGATGTAAATGGAATAAACTTGCCTAAAAAGAGAGAAATCATGTTTATATTTTTTAAAATGCTGCTAGCATCTGTTTACAAGAAATATACCAAAAAGTTAAGAACTCAGAAAACCTGAAAGTAAAAGAATCAATTCAGAGCACAGGCATGAAATATGAAATCACACAGGCATGGAAGTCATATAATCCTAGGTACAACCTCTGGCAAATCACTTAACCACTGAGAAGTGGCAGTTTGCTGATTTATAAAATGAGCTAACAACTACACTTCACAACATTAGTAGGATTAGATGAGCTGTGTATTAGATGAGCTGTGTATGAGCTGTCTGAGCTGGTGCTTCAGACAGGGCCCAGTCATAGCAGCTGCTTGTCAAATAATAGCTATCATATTATAATCAACCCTATTTGCCCATCCATACACAGTAGGGTAGAGTGCAAAGAAGGCTACAAACATTCCTCCCATCCCTATCCATGTGCCCACTTTGCAATATGACTTTGCCACCACTCCCATCAAAGGTCCCATTTCTCTACCCCTTGAATCCGGGCTGGCCTTGGACTGGCTTTGACTAATAGAATTCAGAGGGAATGTTTATGAATTCCAAGTCTAGGCCTCAAGAGACCTTGCGACTTCCACTTTTGTCCTATTGAGATTTCTACTTCCAGTCAAGGTGGAGTTAGATGGAACAACCTTCTTGCCCAAAACAACCAAAAAACTGGACAACATATATGAAACAGCAGTTTCAGGAGCAGTGGTTCCTGAGTGATGGAATGAGGAGCTATATAACTGTCCCAGCCTACTGCCTGGGGACAGTGTCCAGGCTACAGTATAAGGAGGGGAAACCCAGGCAAAGACCAGTCATCTCCCTGATTTGAGATGATGAAGCTGGGAGTCTGGAAAGATGAAGCCAACTATAGTTCACAGGGAGGAGAGGTTCAGAGGGTCCCTAATATGGTTTTCAAGTGGTGTGTCCCCATCAAAACTCATGTTGAAATTTCATTCCCAGTGTGGCAGTGTTGGAAGATGGGACCTAGTGGGAAGTGTCTAGGTCATGAAGACAGATTAGTGCCACCTCACGGGAATGAGCTCTCCTTGCTCTTGTGGGACTGGATTAGTTACCTTGAGAGTGGGTTGTTCCTTCTTGTGTTTGGTCTCTTTGCACATGCCACACACCCCCTGCTGGTTTCCACCTAAGCTGAAGCAGCAGGAGACACCTGCCAGATAGGCTGCAAGATCTTGAACTTTCCAGCCACCAGATTCATGAGTCAAATAAATTTCTTTCTTTATAAATTACCCAGCCTCAGATATTCTGTTCTAATAATACTAAACAGACTAAGAAAGTTCCCCTTGAGTATTCAGCTATTAATCATCATGTGTGTGAAGAAACTGCTTGAGGCCAGGAAAAGAACCACCCATAAGGATAGAGGCAACAGTACTTGCAGCCCACACTTTGCCCTCTTTGAACACAGTATCATGATGTGAAGAAGCCCAGGCTACCTTCTTTGAGGATGAGATAGCATGAGGAAAGAAGCCCAACCAAAAGTCAGCACCAATCACCAGACATGTGACAGAGGCCATCTTAAACCTAACAGCCCCTGTCAAATCACCAGATGACTGCAGCCTCATGAGGAACCTAGAAGAGATGAGCAGAAGAACTGCCCGACTTAGCCCAGCCAAAACTGGCCCTCAGAATCATGAGCAAGTAAAACATTTGTTGTTATAAGTCAACAAGTTTGGGGCTAATTATTATACTGCAGTAGATAACTGATACACGAGATGTCAAAAATAATGCTATATACACAGAAGACAAGCAATAACCATCCAGTAAATGGCCCATCTCTGCCACCCATCAGCCTAAAGGACCAATGTCTAAGGACAGCCAGCTCCAACCGCAGCAACAAGTCACAGCCCTCTTCACTCGTGAGAAGTTAAAACCATTGTGGAAAAACATGTTTTGAGTCATAGAATCCTGAAATATTAGGGTTCACATGTCACTTCTACTGTGAAGCACTCCCAGGATTGTGCTGACAGAAATAACCACTCCTTCCTCTTGTTTCCATGGAACACTGAGGACAGCCCTACTCCAGCATCTATGATGGTGTGTTCTGTGGGCTTCTTATCCTCAGCAGCAGCCCTCATCCCAGGCACAGCTCAGCAGTTCACTCCTCATGGGTGGTGAGTCACTCAGCACAGTTCCTGTCCCTGAACAATAACCACACTAGAAGCAGCATGCTGGGCTATTTTAATCCTGAAGAAAGAGGTCAGAAAACAGAGACAGGATTAAAGGATGACTAAGAAAGCAGCTCTGCGGTAGTGGTGACAGAGGGAACTGGCCTTAAATGTATCAGGACCTCTCCCTCCCCATGACTCACCCACCCTGGTGGGGAGAAATACCAAGTGCAGTCTTAAGAGCCAACAGACCATAATATACAGATGCTCCTCAACCAACCATCAGTTGAACATCATAGACTTCCTTATCCCACCTCAAATGTGCTCACAACACTTCCATTAGCCTGCAGTTGGGCAATGCATATCGCTGATGCACCATCATAAAGCCGAAAAATCATTAAGTCAAACCCTCGTACGTCAGGGACCATCTGTGGTTCAAAACTCTAATGAGCCTCCTTCTTCTCTGAAATCAGGCTGCTTCAAAACAGACATTTTGTCTGCTGCCCTTGGTCACAACGGAAACTGACACTGAGTTTGGCACTGAACCATGAGTTCGTGCCAAACTGAAAAGCCCAGATGAGCCACAGGAGTAAGATGTAACTGAACCTGCAGGAAGGTTAAAATTAAAATCACCCCCAGCCCTGGCTACCTCTGAGACCTCACTTTCCATGGCTCTCACCTTCACTCACTCAGTTCCAGGCACCCCAGCCTCCCTGCTATTCCTTGTCATGCCAACCACATTGCTGCCTTGGGGCTGTTGCCTTTGCCTTCCCTCTACCTAGAATGCTCTTCCCCTAGATGTTTGAATGGGTCCCTCCCTCACTTTATTCAGTTCTTTGTTCAAATGTCATCTCTCCAGCAAGGTCTTCCTGGACAACTCCATCTACATTGGGCCCCCACATACACCCTGCCATTCTCTAGTCCTTTACCCTGGTTTTTTTCCTCACACCACTTAGCATCAGGAGACATTATGATCTGTCTGTCTATCTATCTATCTTTAATGTATATGTCTATATTCTGACTATAATGTGGGCTCCATGAGGGCAGGTAGGTGATTTATTTAAAACTGTACATCCAGTTCTGACAACAGTGCTACACACCTAGTAGACAGTCAATAACTATCTGTTCAATTAATGAATTTATTAACTATAAGATGTATGATGTCTTCTATACACTGTAAAGGTATCACTAGTGTTCTATGTTGAGTGGTTCATGAAGACAGGTGTAAGCTGTAAGCTCTATAAAGACAGGTGACATACCTGTCTTATTCACTTATGGACTATATGTGAAGATAACTAACATTTGTAAAGTGCTTACTCTGTACTGAGCCCTATGCTGCTAAGCCCTTTTATGCATTTTTTCCACATCTTCTTCCCCAAAACTTTATGAAGTATGTATGATTACCATCCCCTTTCTACAGATGAGGAAAGTGAGGCTCAGAGAGAGAAGTCACTTGCTCAAGGTCACAGCCAAGATTTGAGTCTGACTCTGGAACCCAAGCTTTTAACGCCAATGCTGCACTGCCAGGTAGGAAGCAGAAGGAATGAAGACTGGACTATGAACTGAAGATGTCCATCATGACTTGCTCTGGTCACAGGCTCTTCTTCAGGGCTCTGTCCATCCATGGTCAAGCTCCATGTCACATGGTCCTGCTCTCACTCCCCCTATTCCAGTGGCTAAATGGACCAAGGGTCAAGGGACTCTCATCCATGGCCCAGCTGGGCCATTAGCTGCCTCACTCCAAAGTCAGAACAGAGGAGACAGAGTTGCAAAGTACTGCTCGGAGGAGCTGGGGCCTCAGTAACCAGAGCTGCAGGAAAGCCCAAATTCTGAGAAAGCACAATGGACACAGAGGAAGACTGTGGAGAGCAGACGGTGGAGAGAGGAGCACAGAGCAGGACAGCCAGAGAAACACCCGGAGAGAACAGCACACTTAAATCCTGACAGTGCTCCAGCGTCAGCTCCAGTGAACCCCGGCTTCTTTTTTTCTTGAGGTAGCTTGAACTGTCTCAACCTGCCCACCCAACCATATTGCAATAAATTGGTCAGACTAGAACAAATAAAGTATAAGAAGAGAAATGGCACTCTGGCCCAACAGGACCCTTTCTGAAGCCGTTCTCCAGAACCACCGTGAATGATTTACTAAACCTGCTCAGGCAAGTGTGAGAGCTGGGAAAACTCCAGATTCCAGATTTTCTCTTTGCCACTGCTGACCTTCAAGGTGACCAACTTCTGCCGTTCTTGGCCATTACTGGCTAGAAGAAAAGCTCCTGCTGCCCAACTCGACCAGATCGTTCAGCATGAGGTCCCCTCGGCAGAGCTGGTGGGTGACTAGTGACTCATTTCTCTTCAACCGCAGCCTCTTATTCCCAGGCTGTGCCAGGCCGCGGTCAGATGCCTCTGCCCCTTGCTCTGTATAAACTCTCCTGACTTGTGATGAGATCTCTTCTCAAAGGTCCTATAATCTCTTTCTCTGCAATCTGGCTTTCTTTGGGGATCCCTGGCCCAACAAACTAAGGCTACGTATGTCTGGATTCCACTTACATTAAGAGCTCAAGTTCTTTTTTTATTCTTTCAGAATATTAGCAGGGGTACAAACGATTTTATTGCATAAATTGCTTTTATACTATTCCCATCCCACATACAGTGTGCACCGTACACAATAGGTATGAATTTACCCATCCCCTTCTCCCCCTCCCACCTGCCCAAAGCCCGATGCATATTACTTCATATGTGTACTTAAGTGTTGATCAATTAGTGCCAATTTGATGGTGAGTACATGTGGTGCTTGTTTTTCCATTCCTGTGATACTTCACTTAGAAGAATGGGCTCCAGCTCCATCCAGGATAATACCATGAAGTACTTTTCCTCCAGGTTTTCTCTTGATCCTTCTCTCTGGCCTGAGAAGCTGACCAACTATGTACTGTGCCTTCAGGCTCCCTTATCCTCTGCTTTTTGGTTGGATGTGACTAGTGGGAACCACCAGCAGGAGATCAGAGGGAGGGAAGAGAGGATAGTCTCGGTATTGATTCCTTTGGCTTCCTCTCTATGAGATCACCTTGGGCTGATTGGATCCCTGGAGAGAACGACATCATTCCTCAGGAAGAGGTCTTCTCTACAGATTCTTTCCTTCCAGGTTCAGTAACCTTGATTTGGTCCTCTTGACTCCTTCACACTCAGGGGTGGTAACAGATCTGCTGTTATTAGCAAGGGTCACTGTACTATCCTTTGTGATGCCCCCATATTCCACCCATGCTTTTGTAAAGTCTCTTTATAAATAACTTCCCCCCTCAAATTATCCTAATCTGAGAGTGCTGTTTCCTGTTGGGTCTGAGTCTGGGTCATTAGACCAAATCAATTCTCCTTTGAAACAATGGAGAAATTTTGAATATGAAGTAAACATTAAATGCTATTAAGGAATTATTGTTAATTTTTATCAAGCGTGATAAGGGCATAGTGGTTATGTAAAAAATAATCGTTACCAGTTAGAGATACACACTTAAGTATTTATTGATGAAATGATGTGTCTAGGAATTGTTTTAAAAATACTTTATTGGAGAGCTGGGTGGTGGGGTGAGAAGTAAGAAAAAAGTGGGGGTAGAAAGATGAAACAAGGTTATCAAAATGTGTTCATTATACTGTTCTCTTGACTCTGTGCATGATGCAAAATTTCTATAATAAAATCTTAGAACAAAAATCTTGTATTTTTTTTCTTGGGTGAGATTTGGTTTGTGATTTTTCATTAGAGATAGGTGCACAAAATCTGAATTTATAGCAAGTGAAGATTTTAAGGGTATGTAGAGATTTTTCTGCATGTTATTCTTTCTTATAGAGAAGAATTCATGAGAAAAGTGCATAAATACACTGGATATATATATTTTTTTGTCCTTTTAGATATTCAGGTAGTCACCCAATTAATTCCATCAATCTACCTGTGAGCATCTGCTGAGGGAGAGAGGGTAAAGAGAGTCTGGGGTGAGGAAGAGAGGGGCTGTGGTGGGTTAAATGAATGAGGCCTGAGAATTCCTATTGTCTACCTTTTTTGTGCTATTCAGAGTCAATCTGCACCCTTAATGAGCAAATCAGTTATTGCTTAGCGCTTTCTGGTTTTTTTTGTAATAAATACTAGTAATGGAGCAAATTTATGCATAAAAATAGTCTATTATTTATAATCCTTTGAGGAGATTTAGTTGTTCCTGGGGCAGCTCAGGAAGCACACATTACAATTTCTTCTGCAACAAATTTTGCCCTAACCAAAGGAAGCAAGGTGCTGGATTTGTTCTGCTTCAGTAGCAATTCTGCTTCTCAAACACCATAGATAAGAGAATTTTGTAAGATATTTGAGAAGAATGGATGAAAACAAATTGAAAGACACACGTATCTTGCCACTAAAATAACCTTCCTTTTATTCAAAGCAAGTGTCAGATAACAAATAAGGAAAATCTATGTGCAAAGAATTCATTTGTATACTCAAAAAGAAAACAAAATAGAAATAAAAGCCAAAGTATAATGTCTGTTGGATTAATAAAGTTGCTTTGTTTTCCTATATTAATAAAAGTTGGCAGGGCTCCACCTACATTAAAGTATTTCCTGGCATAACATTCTTATTTCATTGACATTACTGTTAATTGATGGCTACTAGATATAACCACAAGGCAGACAGATTAGGAAAGAAAAGTTGAAGCTTGTTCATAAAATAGGGAAATGCTGCTTTTTAAATTGTAATGCTAACACAGGAACCCCCAATTCACCAAGATAAATGTAGTATTAACAAAAGAACTTTAACTCACCAGGATAAAAGTTACAGTTATTAATACTACAGCCACAATACAAGTTGTAGTAAACAGTGACAATAGGATGGATATTGGGGAAAACAATCAAGTTGATTCAAGGGTGTTTTAAAACATTCTTACCCTTCTAGAATAAATCTAAAAGAAAGCCTATACCTCCAAATTATTCCTCCATTAAGTGTTATTTTCAAATGCTGACTAGTATATGGAAATGGATAATTTGGACTTTTGCATTTGGTGAAGTCAGTAGCGTAAAAGTTAAGAGGAATGACTCTGGAGCTAGCCTTCCTGGGTTCAAAATCTGGCTCCACGACTCAGTAACTGTATTACTGTTGGTGAGTTACTGGATCTCTCTGAAATGCTGACTCAACTTCCTCATTTGAAAAACAGGTTGTTGGGATAATTAAAGAAAATACTTTAGAATATCACTTGACACATGGTAAGTGTTAAAAAAAAAAAAGTAAGCTATTATGTAATGATGATATGACTTCATATCCTCATGAAGGGACACAATACAGAAAGGAAAGAGCTAGAACAAATTGCTTTAAAGAAATGGCTACATAGTAGTTCACAGCATAAAACTATTATTTTGTCATCTGAAATAATTTACAGAACAAGCTGAGGAATAGGTAAGTAGCCAACAAACCAACAGGACAAGAAAGACTGATCAGAATCAATATGTAAAAACTAACCAACAGTTCTGAAGGCTGATCCCATGAGAAAATCTGCTTCTCTCTCTAAAATAAAATGGTTGATAGCACTCATTTTGAAGATTTTTGGCATCAAAAATTATGGAATCTCATCAGTTAAGTTAGTTATTACTTGGGACCAGCAGCTAACTTGAAATTAAGGTCCAATGCCAAATGATGGGCATTCAGGCTGAATCTGAATCAGGAATGAAGTCATCAATCACAGCAACTTTAAATGTCCTGCTGTCATTATTTTATCCAACTCAAAGGAGAGTTAACAGTGAGTCAAATTACACTAAGATGTAAGTGCATACCCCCAATGAAGCCAATTCACATTAATTTTCAAGTGCTGCATTCACTCTGTCTTTCCACATCAGGACCAAGCCATGATTCAGAGGCAGCCCACTGATGAGTCATCTTCTGCTGATGTTTGGATGGGTCAGAACACCGTGTGGGTTCTTGAGGAGGAGGCAAGGAATCAAGGGCTTCCTTGGGCATGACATAGCAGGACCTAGGATCTAAGTCCCAGGACCCAGGAGAAGGACCCTAACAAGCAATACCCCTGGTTCTCAGAAGACTCAACTTCCAATTGTTTCCTGAACCAAGGCTTCCATGTGACAAAAGGATGAATAAGAATCCTTTGATAAATATGAAGGCTTCAGGGGCAGACTGTTCTGCTACTTCCAATGTAGAGGAATAGTCATCTCCTCCCTAGATGATCCTGGTTCTTGACGCTATAGAAAGGGAACTACAGAACAAAGAGCACCCAAGACACCATAGCTGAAAGTCCCAATAAGGTGATAAATCCTACTTGGTGCTGAAAACCATCCAAACAAGCACATAAACTAATATAAAGGTCCTATGAGAATGATTCCAATTGTCTCAAACTCCAGCTTGGAATTCCTCCTTTCATCTTCCTTCCCCTTTGATCTCTTTGTCACACTTTAGCCCATCCCACCTCTGCCCAGTGGCTCTGTTCTCTGGGATCATATCCCTTTCTATTTTAGTGGTGACCACCCCAAATTTCTACTTCAAGCTCACCATTCGACTACACACTTCTCTCTAACATCTGTACATACTGAAAGCCTCTTGGCCAGTGAGAATTTCCCATTCTTCCATGAGTCACCTCCACAGAAAATTATGACAAGAGTAAATTTCACAACCTCTCCTGAATCAGGGAAGGGAGAGTACTTGCCACACTGTATTCAGCATTCAAATAAAGACCAAGATACTATCATACCTGGCTTTAGCAAACCGAACTCTGAAAAGAGGAAGTTTCACAGCTTCCTGTTTGAACAGTCTTTGCAGTTGTGGTTCCAGTTTTTCAGTTACTATAGAGGCCATTTACCAATGTTGGAGACTTTTGAGACTACTACTTTGTATTCCACCTTCTGTACCAGCACCCAACAGAGCATCGATCCCATAATAGATAGTTGCTAAATTATTGTTTGATCTATCATAGAGAAATAATCTGTCATTGAGAAAATAGTTGGATGATATCTTCATCCATAATAGAAACCATAATAGAAACTAGACTAGCCCTACATTATATATATTTACAGATCACTAGCTTAAAGAAGCTCAGGTCAATAACTTGTTATAGTTTTATGTGAGTTAACCACTGCTGCATCACAAACCACCCCAAGCATTGGTGGTTTAAAACAACAATGATTTATTATTTCTCACAAATCTGCAATTGGCTGGGGATTGGCCGATCTAGGCTGGGCTCCACTCAGGAGGCTCAGCTCCACGTATCTCATCCCCAGGCATGTTCTTCTTATAAGATGGCAGAAGCACAAGAGGGCAAGCAGAAACATGCAAGCTTCAAACTGGCACCCTGACACTTCTGCCCACATTCCTTTGACCAAAGGAAGTGACACACCTTAGCTCAAAGACAAGGAGTGGTAAAATACACTCTGCCTTTATGGAGGAACTCCAAAGTCACATAACAAAGGACATGATACAAGGAGAGGTGAAAAATCCAAGCTGATCATGTGCTTTGCCACAATTACAATTTCTGAGAATGTGGGCAATTTGACTGGAGGGTTTTGTTGATGTTAAAGTAAGAATGGGTTTTGGATGACATCAGTTGCAGGGTACTCACTTCCTCCAAATGCTTACTCATTCAGTTCTTACTACTTCCAGTAGGGTCACATGGTTAAAACTAAAATTTTCTGTGTTCAAGTGTATGTTACTCATAAGAGAGCTATGAGGAACCTGGTTTTATATGACATTCCTTCTGTTCCTACCCCCACACACTAGGTGATGCGAAAGAAATGAGCTTACTTGTCCAGAGAGATGGGTTTGTTTTGAGACCCCAAACCTTATGCAAATTCCAACCACTAAATTAACGGCAGTGACTTCTGTATAGATGTCAAAATTTGTTTAATCAGAAATACACGGTAACTAAAATCTCTAAAGTGTTTTTATTGATCTTTTCCTAGTTTAAGTCAGCTTCCCTCATGGTCATACAAATTAACAATACAAGTTTATGTTTCTTGATATTGAATCTACAGTTCTGATATTGATATATAAGAATCTTTGCTGAAACATGTAACAAAATGCAAAGAAAGCTTATCCACAGAGGATTTTCATGGTTGGTATTTTCAATTTCGTGACAAGATGAAATGTGAAACAAACTCTAATTAAAGTAACTTCAGAAACATCTTGTTTTGGCTTTGGCAATTATATAGCTACCTTGCTTCTGGTGGCAATTAGAATTTTATATATATGGAAAAAAATGATTTGCCCCCAGTGTTCAAATTTGAAAGCTCTTTGCTCTATACGAAATGAGCAAAAGGTGGCCTGTGGTGATTAATTAGGGGTTAGGATATTCAGAAATACTACAAAGAAAATTACCAGGGCAACTTTTCTGTAAGGAGCAAGTTTATAAATCTCTAGCCTAATTTGTACGCACAATGGGAAAAAAAAGCACTTTAGCTTCAACGGTACCCATGTTCTTCCCTTGAGAAGGACGCTTCTGCAATAGCACACGAATTTCAGGTAATAGTAAATAACATCAAAATCGTCCTTTCACAGAAAACAAGCCAAAATACCCACCCACTCAGCTCCTCCCAGAGCGCTTTTACTCCAAGAAGATAAATATGACTGCAATAAGAAATTGATGTAATAAAGATTCTACTTATGTTACATTTACAGCCAAACCCAGGGAGACAGCTAATGGCACTCTAAAATTGGTCATTTTGTCAGAGCTTTGGTGTCGATTACCGATTACACACAGGAAACGGTGACATCAAAAACTCAGTGACAGCACAAACTGCACCTGTCTAGGGCCTGTGCGTGAACATGGACATTTGGTACACAGATATATTTGGTTCATTTGATTAAAATTCCTGGTATCAGCCGGCAGGGGGAATTATAACTGCTCAGCTCTTTTTTTTTTTTTTTTCAGTTCAAATATCTAAAAATCTATTCTTAAGAGTGTAGCAATAAGGGATGAGGCAAACAATGATTAAAATTCTCAAGAGCTTTTCTACAACCCGGCAGAGATACAGAGTCAGAGCACAGCTAGTAACAATAGCTAGCATTTGATTAATGCTTCTGATAGTGCCCGATGCTGTGCCGAGCACTCTGTGCACGTTCATGTATTTCATCCTTCCTCCAACCCTATAATGTGGGTGCTATTGTCATCCCTGGCTTGCAGATGAGGCTGAGAGAGAAGTTTAGAAATTGGCTCGGTCTCACAGCTCATAGATTGCAATACCAGCATCCACCTTCAGAGCCTAAGCCCTTCCCCATTATACCACAGCGTCAAAATATGCTGGACTCCAGTGCCCATATTTTACTAACTAGAAGTGCAGCCTTGAACAAGTCATTTTCGTCCTGTGGACCTCTGTGTTTTTATACAGAAATGAAATAGTTTAACTAGATCAGTGGTTTGTAACCTTGGCTGAAAATTAGGATCATTTGGAGTGCTTTTATAAGGCAGTTTGTTGAGTATTTACTCTATGCCAGGCATCTCATGCGATTCTCTCAATAGTACTCTAAGATCTCATTGAGGAAATGAGGAACACCCAATCTCATGGAAGAAAAACTGAGGTTTGAGAAGTTTGGTAACTTACCTAGATTATATAGTTCATAGTCTTCGATTCACGCACACAGGCCTTTATACTGTTCAGGGCTCAGGCATTTCTGACCGCCACTCGTGGGCTTTCAGTCCTGGGATGAATTACTGTCATCCTTTAGTGACTCCACACAGCTCTCGCAGTCTTCAGGCTCATCCCCCTCTAATCTACACTCCCCGTTGTTTCCTAAAAGCTCCTTCTAAAATGGACATCTTACTTCCACCTTGAAATCTGAAATTGTGTCTTCAGAGCTCTCTGGGTATTTCAACCTCCTCGATGCAGTGCTCAAGGCACTTCATCGTCTGGCTGGTTCTTTAGTCTCATTTCTTTCCAGTGCCTCCCCACCCCTTCTGCCACTTTGTTCAAGCAAAGTGTGTCATACGGTTCCTCACATCTGTGTCTTCACATATGTTGCTGCTTCTTCCCAGAATGACCTTTTCCTCGCCTCCACATTCTAGCTTAATTCTCACTCCTCCTAAGCTCAGCTCAAACATCTCCTTTTTCTGGAAGACTCCTCTGGCCATGATAGGGACTGTGTGTTAGGCTGCCCTTATTTGTTCCCTCAGCACCCAGGTCCCTTCTTTAAGGTAGTTGGTTTGAAGGGTCATTTCCTTCTGAAGCATTTTCTATCCTTCCAATGTATAATAGACCTGTATCTCTGAATTGAACTGGAGAGGAGATGGCTTGGAGAGGGAGCAGGGCTCACCACCTCTGCCCCCTGCACTCTACTCCAAGCGCCATCATCTCGCTCTTATGATAATCATGTCCTGACTGCTTCCTCTGCTTCTATTCTACAGGCTCTTCCCAACACTCAGGCCATGGTGCTCCTTTTAAATATAAGGCAGATCATGTGGCTCTTCAGCTCAAAACCCTACAATGACTTCCATCTCTCACCCAGTCAGAATCCAAGTGCTAACAAGGGCCTATAATGCTCGACATTGGTGCCTCTCAAACTTTCACGTGCATAGGAATCACTTGGGGATCTTGTTAAAATGTGCACTATGACCCAGATGGTCTCGGGCGGGGCTGGAGAGTCTGTACTTCTAACCAGCTGGCAGGTGAGGCTGGTGTTGCTGGAGCCCATTCTTGAATAGGAGGGCTCTCCATGATCTCGTTTCCTGCCAACTCTGATCTCCTGTCTTTCTATTCTCCTTGGTCTCTGTACTTCAGCCATACTGGCCTCCCTGCTGTTCAGAGAACACACTAGAAATGTCTTAGGTAGTGTTCACTACCTAAATTGCCTTAGGGCCTATGCACTAGCTATTCCTTTTCCTTGGAATGCTCTTACCCAAGACATCCACTTGCTTAACTCTCCTGCTCTCTTCACATCTTTGCTCAAATCTCACCTTTTCAGTGAGGTGTACCCTGACCACCTGATTTAGTATTGCAACCTGCCCTCTACTGTCCCCAATCCTGGGCCCTGCACTCCTGAAACTCTTTATGTTGCTCTTCTGTTTTTTTTTTCCATAGCTCTCCATGAACTTTTAACATACTTTATAAACTTACTTATGGATTCTATTCATTATGAACTTACTTATGTATTCTATTCATTATAAACTTACTTATGTATTCTATTCATTATTTTGTCATCCAGCTTCTCCCTAATTCAGAAAGCCAGTTCCTTGAGGAGCCCCCTCTTTGTGTGTTGTGTTCACTGTTGTTTCCCAAGAGTCTAGAACAGTTGCCAACAAATACCATTTGAATTTTGAATTTGAATGTGGTGGGTGAGTGAGAAGAAGAAAGTAAGATAATATGGCTCAACTGTGTGCATCCCACTGCGTACATTTCCCCTGAGTGCATTTTGTTGGTGCTTGGCATATTGATGTGAGGCATTGCTTTGCATGTTCCAAGGGCTTTTCTTGGTTAAGATGCAGCAAAGTACCCCATGTTTGAGACATTTCATGTTTCCCTGTTTTTAATCTTCAGATGACTCAAATTTGAATGTTACTTTCTTCTAATAAATGCACCATTATCTTCAGAGATAAATTTTAGGAAAGAAATAAAAAATAGTATTTGTAATTACTGCCTTCCATCTTACCTATGACTCAGATGGGTAAGTGCCTCTTCTGTACTTCATTATCTTCAAATTTAGTAAAGCAATCAGGTATGCCTTTTATGATGGCAGAAATTGATTCCCTTTTAATTCTACCAGTCATTTTATCCTCCTTCTCCCTTCATTTTTCTCAATCCTCCTACATTACTAAGCTTTAACCAGGCATTGCTTGATTGACATTATAGTCAGTATTTTTATATAACTAAGAAGATTATATCATGGGATAATGACACAAGCTAACTTCATTGATTTAGCTCTTGAATTGATCTTGAACACCATGCACAAAGATCAATACATTGCCTTGATTTTTTAATTGGATTTTCTACTTCTCCATCCTGAAAAAAATCTCTTAACTATTAGGTTGAACCACATGAAATTGCTATTTTTATAAGTCAAAATGATTTAATATTGGCAATTTCATATAGTTCAACCTAAATATAATCAGGAGAGTTTCTACCCACCTCCCTTCAGAGAACAACCAATTCTTTAAAAAAGAAGTAAGCCTTGTGGGTTGCAGAACAAAAGGCTTGCTAGAAAATAGAGCACTTAGCCTTGGTGAAGAAAGATCATGCTTACTGTTCCCATGCACAGTCTCCATCCTGACTGCCATGGATCTTCTGGACTGGGGCAAGTCTGGGCAAGCTCTGGACTAGGAAAGAAGACTGGCTGACAGCACTAGCTAAGTAGGGCTGTGGGGGCCTTCTGGTGACCACTCACCCTGGATAGAAATACTCTCACTCTCTTAGCCTACTCAGAGAAATCCATTCATACATCCTTTCCCTAGACCTTGTCACCCATCTTCTAATTTTGTTTTCTTCAGGCCATGTTTTCCTATGTACATCTTTAGCCACTACCAAGGAATCTGTGTAGATGCTTACCTTAGACAATCCCCATTTCCAGACAAAGATGTATGCTGCTTGAAATTCTGTGAGAGGATTTCCCTTCTTCACCAACTTTTGTGCATATTTGAGCGAGGCTATGTTCTGGTTATCTACCAATGTGTCACAAACCACCCGCAAACATTGTGGTGTAAAATAACTATTTTATTATGGTCATGGGTTCTGTGGGTCAGGAATTCAAATAGGGCACAGCAGAGATGGTGCCTTGATGTCTAGGGCCTCAACTGGAGCACTCAAATCCTGGGTGTTGACTCCACACCTGGGTCTTGGAATCATTCTGGGACATCTTCATTTATATGTCTGGTGGTTGCTGCTGGATATCAGTGGGACCTCACCTGGGCTATCAGCTAGAACATTTACACCATGGTCTCTCCACGTGGTCTCTCTGAGTGGGCTAGTCTTGGTTTCCTCACAGTGTTGTGGCTGGGTTTCAAGAGCAAGCAACTTAAGAGAACTGGGTAGAAGAGAATTGGATGAAATACCTTTTATGATTTAGCCTCCAAAGTCACATAACATCACTTCTGCTATAGTAACAAGCCTGTCCAGATTCAAGGGAAGGAAATGTAAGTCCCCACCTCTCAATGGGAGGAGTATGAAAGACATACCACAAGAAGAGTAATGTGAGATGGGCAATACTGTTGCAGCTCATAAAGGTTAGCTGTTGTTATTAGGCAGTCCCAGACCATTCTGTTAAATGTAAATTGTTGAAATAATAATTCTCAATGATTTATTTTTACTTATTAAACAAATAAATGCTATGGGGTGGTTTTTGCAAACTTTTATGTGCTTTTAAGAATTTTTGTTTATTTTTCAGAATTGGAACAATTTTTACTCTTTTATTTCTTTTTAAAAAATTTCTAATTCATTGAAGGCCTTACTGTATATAGAGGTATTAGCTGTCAGCTGGAAAAGTGGCCTTCCATGGAAGAAAATCGAAGTTTATTTTTCAGTGAACTCAAACTATACAAGTAGTTACATTGATTACTGATGGCTCAAAGCTCATGACAATCATATAAGGATCAATGTTTAGATCCAATTTTTCTGTCTGTCTTAAAATCCAGGAAGAGATTTCTGTCTCCTGTCCAGCAGCAAGGCAAGCATCAGTTCGACCTTCCTTCAGGCCAGCAATGTAAGCAATACTAAGCTTGTCCTTGCATTCACATTGCGATTGCATGTGCTTTGTATTACAGCTTCAATCCTGACAGCAAACACTGGATGAATGCTGGCCAAGTTATGTCAAATACGGCTAAAACAACTTTAAATATAAGATAAATGTTTATACAAATATACTAAAAACATGTTAAGTAGATTAAATGAACAATGATGGTTAAAAATTAATTTTTAAAAGGACAAAAAGGCAAATGAGAAGGTAGACAAAATTACTTTTATAAATGGGTTTAAAATTTATGCTACTATCCTAGGTTGCACAGAAATTATGAAAACATGGACTGGATATTGTAAATATTAATTATTATGCTAATTTGTTTTTAGACAATTCATTTAGAGCTAGAGACAAGTGTAAGAATTCATTAAAGCATTGGCAAACCAGCATAGCAAGAATAAGTGGATAAGAATGAACTATAAATAAAAAACTAAATAGTAATGTGTTTGTGAAGACAAAAACTTCTGGAGAAGAAATTAATAAACATGCTTTAAAACACTTAAAGGATTGTAAACCCACCCCATGCCATAATCTCTATAAAAGAAGACACTATATCTATCTCATTCAACAGTCTATTTCCATTCTACTAATATTTCTTTAGTTATTTAATGGTGTGTCAAATTATCAATATTTAAGAAAACTTGCATTATTCAGTTTAATTTTTAATCAATTTGGTGCTTTGACTAATTGTGTTCAACCCAAACCTTTTCAGCCAACTTATTTTCTATGAATTAACCTGGAGCTATGCTAGGCAAAACACCATCATAAATAAAAAGAATTGTGAGATGCAATTCCTGGCTTCATTTTTTTGGTAATTTATTTGAGGAGAAGATGAGTGAAAAAGCTTTCTTAAGATTTAAATAATAGGTCAAGACAACAACAGGAGATCTCTTGCAAAGGCTCTCTCTGATTAATTATTGTGTCAATTATAAATTTCTATTTCTTATAATGTGATGTCTTAGGTAATGTTAATCACCCGAATGCAAAAAATAAAGAACAAATGGATTAAACATAATAAATATCACTTTAATAGAAACTGAAATAATAAGAAACTAAAGGAATTTCCTCCAAGAACCGAAACTGAAGAGGAAAATGGAAAAAACAACAACAACAACAACAACAAAAAACAGAATTGTAAGGGTGGAGTTGAATCTCTTGTTTCTCAGGGTCGGGGCTGGTGAATTTGGTTGGTCTCTGTAACAAGATTAAGTTGTAAGAGCCAAATGGGGACAAACACCTATATGTCAGGCCAGAGCAAAGCCAGAAAAGGTATGACTGCATAAATACACAACCATGAAAGGTCTATGCCACAGTGAAAGAGTGCAACAGAAGCAAAATGTACCCACTGCCAGGGAGACAGTTCCTCTGTTCTTTAGGTGCCCCAAATGAAAAGTTGGGACTTTAATTTTGCTTTCAGTTGAATTCTTGATTCAAATATATATTCCTTTTATGGTCCAGTAAGCCTCAACCCATGAAATGAACATAAAAAGTGGTCCCCATTCAGTGATTACCCTGGCAGAAGCAAATGACAATCTTGTCTGCAAAGTCACACCCTCAACCCAGACCACAAGGGATTCATACAGATAAAGCCCTACTAAAGATGAGCTCACCATTGAAAAAAAAAAAAGCATATGGATACATGCCACCAGGAGTGAAAAGCGGCCAACACACCCAACAGTTGGATGAGACCCTCAAATCCTTAAGATGATTAGAGTATTAAATATGTATTATGAAATATGACAAAACATTTTTAAAAGAAGAAAAATATGATAAAATATCAAGGTACTGCCAAAAAATTCAAGAAGCCTTGAAAAGAACCAATTGATTTGCCCTGAAATAGAAAATGTAGTCCTTAAAATACAAATTCAGTGGACAGATTAAACCATAGATTAGACAGAGCTGAAGAATGAATTAGTGAAATGGAGGATAGAGCTGAAGAATTTTCCCAGAATGCAACACATTCTGGGAGTATGGGAGCAATCATTTCAGATTGGCACAGAGGAAGCATTATGAAGGAGATACAATTTTAGCTGAAGCTTAAAGGCTATGTAAGAATGGGTAAAAGACTCAAACAGTACCAAAGCAATTTAGGTAACCAAAACATTTGTGCCCCCATAATATTCTGAAATAAAAAAAAAATGGGTAAAAGAAAGTATTTAAGAGGAGTAGCATGGCATGGCATGAGCCAAATTTCAGAGACTGAATTCAAGGCTTATTTAGGTTATAGTGAATGGACCACTTTGGCTGAAATGGAGAGTTTTTGCATGGAAGTAGAGAGATAAGGCTGATTATGAAGTGCGTAAAACCACATGAAATGCTGTGATAGTCACGTAAATTAATTTGTTTAAAATAAAGCAGACATTTGTCTACTATGCTGACATTGTGGTCCTTTTCTCACATGCTACTTGAGTTTGGCTGGTCTCATGCCATGGAGCACATACTGTGCATCGCTACTTAAAATGAAAGGGTCACTCCTCCTATCACCTTCCCTCTTTCTACACAGAGGTATATTTCAAAATATTTCAGATTGAAATTGATTGAAAAGAGAAACAAAGTTCATGGAACTTGTAGTTGTGTCAGGTTGGGCATGATGCTAAAGGAGTTTATAACATTTTTTTTTTTGTAGAAAAGGCTTTATATTATCATCTCCTTAAACTAATTTTCAAAGGTATAGAAGGTTTGGTTATCTCTAATTCCTTTCAAAAGGGATCGTAAAATGGAAACTGGCACTGGAAATTTAAAAAGGAGATTAAAAAACTCAGATTTCAGATTCCCCGGCAAGGGATTAACTCAGTTCCAGGTGAATTATCTAGTTCTCCTTTGCATGGCTTCCACCTAAACAAAAGAATGCAACACCCATCCCTCCAACGAAAAGGATAGCTTTATCCTGGATAAAGTGGCAAAAGTGTCATTGAAAATTTACCCATACAATTTCTGAGAAAATATATTTGCATAAAACTACTCACATTCAGCATTAACAAGATGAAATAAAATGGCAGGGAAGTCATGCAACCATATTACAGCCAAATCAGTAAGCAGGTGGATAGATAGGTAAATCCATAATAGAAACAAGGCAGGTGAAACAAAGGGACACAGCAATAAATGAATAAATAAATAAATGGCAGAAGAACCCCTAAATCTGGAAGAATAAGGAGATTTCTTATATGTACTACAAGTTATAAAAGACTCCGGTAAAAATATAAATTCAAGAAAACAAGAAGTAGATAAATTCCTAGGCATATACAATCTACTAAGATTGAACCAGGAAAAAATTCAAAACTAGAATAAACCAATAACAAAGAATGAGATAGAAGCAGTACTAAAAAGTCTCACATCAGAGAATATCCCAGGACCCAATGGCTTCACTGCTGAAGTCTACCAAGCATTCAGATAAGAACTCTTACCAATCCTGCTTAAACTATTCCAGAAAATTGTGGAAGAAGGGACACTCCCAGACTCATTCTATGAGGACTGTGTCACCCTGATACCAAAACCAGACAAAGACACAACAAATAAAGAAAACTATAGGCCAATATCTCTGATGAACATAGATGCAAAAATCCTTAAAAATACTAGCAAACTGAATTCAACAACACAATAAAAAGATTATTAATCACAATCCAGTGGGATTCATCCCAGGGATGCAAGGATAGTTCCACATATGATGTATCATATTGATTGATTTGCATATCAACAGAATGAAGGACAAAAACCATAGGATAATTTTAATTGATGCTGAAGAAGCAGTTGCTAAAATTCAATATCCTTTCATGGTAAAAACTCTCAAAAAACTTGGTGTGGAGGGAATTTACCTCAACATGATAAAAGCCATATATGGCAGGCCCGCAGCTAGTATCATACTGAATGGGGAAAACTGAAAGCCTTTCCTCTAAGATCTGGAACAAGATAAGGAAGCCTACTTTCACCACGGTTATTCAACATAGTACTAGAAGTTCTGGCTAGAGCATTCAGACAAGAGAAAGAAATAAAGGGCATCCAAATTGGAAAGGAAAAAGTCAAATTATCCTTGTTTGCAGATAATATGCTCTTATATCTAGAGAAACATAAGGACTCCATACACAAAAAAAATTATTAGAACTAATAAGCAAATTCAGTAAAGTTGCAGAATACAAAATCCACATACAAAAATCAGTAGCATTTCTATATGCCTACAGCAAACAACCTGAAAAAGAAGACAAGAAAGTAATAACATTTATAATAGCTACAAGGAAGATAAAATACCTAGGAATAAACTTAACCAAAGAAGTGAAAGATCTCTACAATGTAAACTATAAAACATTGATGAAAGAAATTGTGCCGGGCGCAGTGGCTCACGCCTGTAATCCTAGCACTCTGGGAGGCCGAGGCAGGTGGGGATCGCTCAAGGTCAGGAGTTCGAGACCAGCCTGAGCAAGAGTGAGACCCTGTCTCTACTAAAAATAGAAAGAAATTAGCTGGATAACTAAAAATATATAGCAAAAATTAGCCAGGCATGGTGGCCACATGCCTGTAGTCTCAGCTACTTGGGAGGCTGAGGCAGGAGGATCGCTTGAGCCCAGGAGTTGGAGGTTGTTGTGAGCTGGGCTGTAGCCCAGGCAACAGAGCAAGACTCTGTCTCAAAAGAAAAAAAAAAAAAAGAAATTGAAGAGGACACAAAAAAATAGAAAGACATTCTATGCTTAGAGATTGGAAGAATCAATATTATTAAAATGTCTGTACTACCCAAAGCAATCTACAGATTCAATGCAATCCCAATCAACATACCAATGATATTATTCACAGAAATAGAAAAAAATCATCCTAAAATTTAAATGGAACCACAAAAGACCCAGAATGCCAAAGCCATCCTGACCAAAAAGAACAAAACTGGAGAAATCACATTATCTGACTTCAAATTAGAGATTGCAAAGATAAAGAAATTTTCTTAACATTACATTAAAAAACTAATCAGAGATAGAAAGGAGCATAATATTTAGGGCTGAAAATAGGCATGGAAAAATACTTGAGATATTCTCAGTATATTCAGAGGGGAAAAGATGAATAGAAGAGAGGATGTCAGAAATGGAAGAGATAATCCAATATGCTGGACCATTTATTGTATTCCTGAATGCAGAAAAATAGAGTTAGAATGCAGGAAAAATTCCTGGAAATGAAGGTAAACCAACATATTAAGATCAAAGGGAGTATCTTTTGTACCAGGGTAAAAAAGATACAGAATATCTTACATCCAAAATTGGACTTCAAGTTTAAAGACAAAATTTCAAGTATGCAGGTAATTTAAAAAATCAGAAAAAGTTTCAGAAAATCTCCTGGCCTGATTGCTCATTTGCTTTTATTGGCCTGGCTATGTCATTATCCCATCTCTGGATTAATTATTGTCATGTGAAAATGGGCTATAGTCTTATTGGCTAGGCTGTGTCACCTGGAGCAGGGGTGGGGTCAGCCCCACATAAATCACTGAGGGCGGAGGAGGGATTATTCCCCCAAAGAAATTCAGGAGGCTTTGACGAAAAGAAGGGGAATGGATTCTGAACAGACCAGAAGAGCAACTATTTTGTATACTATATCATCTCCCCAATTAAAGTGTAAACTTCTTGAGATCAAGAACTCTGTGTTACACTTTTTTAAAGCTCATGCAATGACTACCTCGGATCCTTAATGTAGAGTAGGTGCTCAGAAATATTTATTAATTTGACTTGACATAACTTCCTTTACTTGTGAAATGAGGAAGTCAGACTACTTGAAGTCCAAAGTCCCTCCAGCTTTAATAAAGTTCTATGAAGGATTTCTGGAGAACATATCATATGGGACCCCACATTAATCGCTTTTTGTATAACACTTACTGTATAGTACAACATTTGAACATTTATTTGTAGGTGTAGCTCATGATAGACATTTTCAACTTCAGAAAGTTTGAAAGTTTTACAAAGTCCTGTCAGATGAGTATAGACTCATGTCTTCTTCAGGTCAATGATCCACGATATGAATGAACAGTTGTCCTAATTGCGCTTAGGCCTTTTCCTAGCATTCATATTTTTGCTTGAAATATGTTTATTTCTCATCACTTCTAAGTGTCTAAACAAGAAATGAGAGTTGTATCTTCATCCATTCCACTGACACTTATGTCTACTTCAAAATTCACTGTCTTGATTAAATACAATCTCCATTTTGCTTAGCCAGAAACTCTGTCATCTTCTGTCCTACTCTTTTCCCCATCCAATTGTGCACCAAGTCCTATTAATTCTATGCCCCCTCCCCGCCAAAAAAAATTTAGGTCTCTCTCCTACTGTAAATTTTTTGCTCCCATCCTCACTGCCATGGTTCAATTCCTATGGTTACTTACTATGTAATCCTTCTATTGTACTTACCGAACAAATATTCAGTGGTTAGAGAACAGGCTTGAGCCAGCCTGCCTGGTTCAAAGCCTGGCCCCAGGTCTTACTCTATGTGACTCTGGGGAACTATATAACCTTTCTGAGCTTCAGCTCCCTCTTGTGTAAAATGAGGCTAAAAATAGTACCTCATAGGGTTAATGAGATAGGTTAAAACGTGTACTTAGATCAATGTCTGGCACATAGCAGGTATTACATAAATATTAACTATTATTATTAATGGTTTCGTTTATAGCATAATGTTTTTGCTGTAAATATTTAAATGGCTGATTCCCCTAGACGACTAGGAACTTATAAAGGTCAAGGTTATGTTATTAGGATTTTCAAAATAGTAGCATTAGTATTTTAATCACTAGCACGTTGTAGGGACATTTTAAAATGTAGTCCAATGAGTTTCGTTAGAATAAGACAGTTCCACATAATGACCACTAGGTGGCAGAAAAGCCTTTTATAAAATCAATTCTTACCAGAAAACTGCTGCAGTGTACAGAACATCTACCTCTTTTGTCTCCTTTATTTATACAACCTCATTGTCTCCAAGAACAAAATATCATCATCATCATCATCATCATCATCATTATCAATAACAGCTACAACAAAGGCAGCTCACGAAGAGGTCCAGAACTTTGGATATTGAACACAATTCAGAATTAAGGTTTTGGAAAGTATTTGCTACAGAATTTAGAAATAGTCAAAAAAATGTTGAAAATATTGTCATTGAACCAAAAGCCAGATGCCACCCACCCACACTTACATAACAAGAATCTCTGAAGGCTTGTCACGGGAAAGATGTAGACATTCCAGCTCTATGCTATATGACTGCCATGTAATGACTAATAGTCCTTGTGAATGCCACACTTCTCATTGTTAATACAGAATAATTGTTTTCCTAGATTTTTTGGGGATGGGGTGATTTATAGGTATTCAATGATTTAATTACTTGGTTTACTGTCCTCTTCAGGCATTTCTCATCTTCAAATGTGTATTTGGTGCCTTTCATTAGCAGTGCGGGGATTCTTTCGTTTCTTTCTCCCTTGCTTATTTCCAGGGCTGCTCAGCCTTTCCTTTCTTCACAGGATTCTCATGTCTGACAATCTCTCATCAGTGACACCTCCCATTACATTATGGGAAAAGATTCCCAGTAGGGAGGGAGCTGTGCATAGCTGGCATACTCGTAACCCCAGATTCTGTGGAGCCTCCAGGAGCTGTTAGCTTTCTCTAATTAGCCCTCGCTAACTGACGGTTATCAGCAGTGAATTGACACTTGCCTTTTCTCTTAGGGTGCGACCTGCTCTTTCTGATGCCCTTAAGCATTCCTGAGCTTTTTCACTTTTCTTCCCTCCGTTCCCATCTCCACCCCCTCTCTATCACCCATTCTAATTTGCCTCCCTCTTTCCCCTTCCTCTTTTTCTCTCTCCCCCTTAAAATTCTATTTATTTCCTTTCTATAATGCAATGCTATCTTAACATAACAAAAAGAAAATATCCATATAATATAAATCTGATCTCAAAAGTAAGAGAAGGAGTTTTCTTGCATACTAAATGTAAGTATGTGATACCTTGGTAGGAAAAAAAAACATTTCCACTTAAAAGCAATGCTCAGTCATTGCCCAAAGCTGAATGAGCATCAGTTGAAAGCATAGCAGAGCCGAAGTGCAATGACCTACTTAGGATCAACCCAAATTACTTGGATGAAAAATGATTTCGACTCAAGTCTCTTTTCTTTTTCTTATCATAATTTCTTTCCAGGTGGAGAGAGGTTTTACTTGCCCACTCATTACTCAAACCAAATCTCCATCTGAGATTTAGACGTCTTTAAATGTAGTCCAAAACTTTGCAGCTAGGAGTCAGGTTATCGCAGCTAAATCCGATTTCTCGCGATGCCCTCCTTTCTTCCCACAGAGCAGCCAAGCGAGAAAGCTCAGCCAAGGAACAGGAAGGACGAATTTGGGTTACCATCCTGTGATCACGCTGCTCTGTTCACCTTACTCACTAAACACATGCTGCCCTGGTAGGAAAACGAATGAGCTAAAGACATCCCCAGCACACTGCTAGCCTTCATAGAGAGTTGAGGGAATTTCAAAGAAGCAAAGCATGTTTCTGTATTCCCCTGGAGCAACATGAATTCTGCTAAGTAGTTCATTTTCTGAATGCACAAATGTAGCGAGAGATTCTATTCTATACCTGCGTGCTTGCTGGCTGGCAGAGAATGTACGCACGACGACAGACGTCTGGGTTTGCTTTTCACGAGGGGCTGATGGAGGATTTTCCAAGTATGTGGGTGAAGCTGTGGCCATATGAGCTGCCTCCTTGGCCTCATAGGTGGCCTCACGGCTGCCTTATGTAATGCGGTCTGTTTGCAGATGGGCTCCTGCTTGATCGGTTCCAGGGCGGGAACTGCAAAACCTGTGCACAAGTCCCTGTGAGTGCTAGACTCAGCCAACTGATTCGATTTTGTATTTCTTGTGCACCAAGAGGTTAAACTGAGCATCGCTAAGGAAATAAACGTGGGTGCTTGTGCACAGCGAGGTGAGGAGTGATCTGGATGAATAATGGAGGCAGTTGAGGTGGTCTGAATTAGAGGCGCATGTGGGTGGAGGAGAGTGGCAAAGGGGAAGCAGGGAAGGGAATTATAAGGGAAAATTCTCTTGCCACTAGCAGCTAACCATAGATCATTGGAATGCATCCCATATCAAATGTGAGCAGGAACCAGGGAATGGAATACTGCTGAGTGGAATGCCTAATAAAGGAACTGGCTTTCTCTCACTGCCCTTTTAATCTAAATACTTAAGTAAAGAAAGATGTGCAGCAGATTGCAAGCCTTTTACAAGGAGACAAAAAAGTAGAAAGACAAGAGTTGTCAGTGATGAATTTGCCAATGAAGGCATAGCTTATTGTACTATATTTTTAAAACATCCTCTTTTGTTTTTAGTCAAAACTCTTTGAAAATTATTTTTATTTGCTCTGGAATTCTTTTTGTCCATTTTTCCAAATTGAGGGGACTGCACACTGCTTTTGCTTAGAGTGTAACATAAATAGCCAAAATGTTATACGGTTGCTCCTTCAGAGGTGCTTTATTGCCACTTTTCTATAAATTTGCCCACCAATAAGGTGTTTTGAAAGATCCCTAAGTAACAGTGCTTTGAATTTCTCTTGTGCAAATCTCCATGAGAACTAAAACAGCTCTCAGTGGGTCCTCCATAACCGCCAACTTATAACTAGAAAGTTGAACATTAATGAGTTCTCTGTAGATCTTCTCCCCCCTCAATAAAAAATTCTTTTTGGTATGATAATTTTGTTTACTTCTCCCGAGAGCCAGTCATTACCAAAATTCATCATCAGAGGGCGTGCATTCACAGAAGATGCACCAGTTCCCAGCTCTGGGTGACTGCTTCCCTTCCTATTTGCAGGATGGAAGAAACAGGTTTTATTTGGAGGTATTTTCAGTTCAAATTCAAGTTCTAGAACTTTGATTTATTATTAGCCTGTTCTCTTACTTGGGTGGAAGGGAAGAGAGAAAAACAGGTCTGTCTGCAACCATTGTGTTCTACCCTCATTCAGGGCGGCCTCAGAAATTGCAAGGTTTCAAAGATGATCAAAACGAGCCTGATCACGTATGGATCTTAGGGTATAGGCTCTGGCCTCTCTAAAATGACAAATCGCCTCACGTTACCCAAGAAACCACAAAAGATTCACACCCACCCCCTCCTCCCCTGGGCCTTGTCCTTCTGCAAGTGATTTGCAATCCTAGACAAGTATTATATAATGATGAAACAGAAGCCTGGAGCTTGGGCTTGTTATTTCCTTAGGAGAAAAGACATAAAAAAAAAACCTGTTATTATATCACTATCCTAAATGCCTGTGAGAAAAACATTTCTGAGAATTGTTAGAAACGTGGGGCAGTGGAACTGATAGAAATTTACATTAGTGCTAAAGATTGTGACCATCTGCAATTGCCCAAGGGGGCAGTTTAAATGAAAAGACACAACCTGGTGGGGTGAATGGAAAAAGCTACAGACCTGAAGTCGGGGAAGCTGGTGGGGTTTAATCCTGGCTGACTGCTAGCTAGCTAGCTGAGTGCCCTTCAATTAGTTACTTGACTTCTCTGGGCCTCAGTTCTGCAAGCCGGTGATTAGATGATCTCGTAATTCCTTCCATTCTACCAAGTTATCCTTCTATCAGGAACAAATGTAGATGACATTATTAATTTGGCTTCTCATGGAGAATAAAGCAGCACTCAATAACAAATCAGCCATTTTGCAGGATATTGTAATACTGTATTCAACACAGTTCTGAAGTACTCTGTATTTCATATTTGTGAAAATAGGTCATTATTTAGCAATAATTTCTTTAGTGTCTTTATGGCAATGAGCTCCAGAACAATTCTCTCCAGGGAATGCTAGACAGGCACTGTGGTATGGTAAAACAAACAAACAAACAAACAAAAACCAGTTAAGGTTTGGACCTTGGATTTGCCTTTAATTTGTTGTATGACCTTGGACAAATTAACTGTCTGGGCTTTTGATTCTTAAACTGAAAGAATCTTATAGGGTTATAGTAAGAAATAATGAGCTCATTAGTTAGCAGGGCACATCTCGAGTCATCATTATATGAGAACTCTTTAGTACTATTGTTTATTGTTATCACGGAAATACATCCAACCTATGAAATTGTTTAAAGAGTTATTTAACCCCAAAGAGCTATGCAATGTTTAGCTCTCTTGGTGATGCATTTACTAACGTAGGAACTTCAGAATTGCAAAATCTCAAATGAAGAAATTTAAGGAGGATTTTTCAGAGATATAATCCTTGGAAAATGACCTCATCTTGGAAATGTAAAAAATTGGAATTTGGAGACTGTTGCAGGATCTAGTCATTGCAGCCCAAAGGGACAGTGTGAGGAATCTTTTATTGCGGGGAGGGTACAGATTTCCACTATGCAGTGTGGTGCTGGCAGGTGGAAAGTGCTGGTGTGCGATGGTGGGAGGATGGGCAGGGACCCCACTGTTTCTGGTGATGGCAGCCCCACGGTCATCCTTGTGTGTCCTTCAAAGTTTGTATTGCCCAGCTGGAGAGAGAAAAAAGAGAATCCCTGAAAAAAATGGTGAAGACCAGTACCAATATCGATTGTTTAAGCCGAGTCCAGAGGATGGTGTGTGAAGCAGCTTAATTGAACATACATGCCTGGGGTAAAATTTCTCTCCTTTTTTGAGTTCTTGGGCTAGATGCATGCGTAGCAGATGCTCTTGGTGAGTACTCACCTCTACTTGCAGCAGGCTACTTTCTGTGAACGTCTGTGACTCTCTGCCTGAGGTTATTTTTCTGACCAGGGAGTGTGCTCAAGGCAAATGTCGAGTGCCACATTTAATGCCCCCAAAGCAGCAATGACTGGCATGGGAGTGGGTGGAGAAATATCTCAGTTTCCTTGCATCCTGATTGAGTTAACTCTCAGGCATGTTCAATAGTTCAATGTCGTCTCCCAAGGTTCGTCAGGTGATGCTCACCCTTTACTGGCTTCCTTCCCTTCCCTGGGCCACTTCCCTCCTCTATGGCTGTGGACAGAGTGCTGCCACTCCAATCCTTGTTTCTGAGTCTGCTTTTGTGAGAACTCGACCTGAGATACCAGGATTAGGTTTCTATTTCAAAATTTACGTGTGATTTTCCGCATATAGAACATGAGTTATGGTGCGCTGCAGATCTAGGTCTGTCACTGGGCATTGCCACTTATCAGTTTTGTGACCTTAGATCAAGTTCTTTAACCTCTCTAGGTTTCTTTTTAAATTTTTCATTTCAAAATATTAAGGGGGTACAAATGTTTTTGTTACACGGATACTTTGTATAAGGCTTAAGTCAGGGCTTTTAGGGTGGGAGAGGGTGAGAGGTAAAAATATACCTCTCCAAGTTTCTATTTACTTATCTAAAAAATGAGGAGGGTAATGACACCTAGTCATCAGATTGATGTGATAATTGAATGTGATTCTGCTGAGGTTCGAATGTGATTCTGCCTCCTAGTAAGTCGTAGCTTTCAAGTAAATATTGGCAATCACTGTCTATTAGTGTTCTTATTTGCCCTTCTAAACGTACATAGGAGAGCTCTTATATTGGCCATAGAAGATGTCTTCTGGGGCTACAGTGGAAATCAGAAAAGAAAAATGATAATCTGTAGCCTTTTAATTCCCATGGCAGAACATAATTTCCTCAGGAGCATAAGTTTCATTTTAAAAAATGCTGTATGAGCAAGAAGAAATGAAGACACAGAAAAGAAACACCAGTGAAAGTGATCTGTCCCAGTTGGGCTCTGAACATGATAGGTGTGCAAGTGGGAGCTCGAACAGTGAACAAAGCCAGCATCTGAGTCGTTATTTTTAGGAGCTGGAGAAATGCTGGGAAGAAGTAAAAGGGGAAATATGCAGTATTTATGTAACACATTTCCAAGAAGCTCTGAAAGGAAGTTTTATATTTAATGGAGTTGTTAACAATTGGGATTGAAAGCCTAAAATAGAAGTAAGAGCACTTAGCCAATTTGGGAGCATTTTGTTGGGTCTGCTGTAGAATATTAGGT
The DNA here is from genome assembly GCA_963573855.1 of Lepilemur septentrionalis. Classification (NCBI taxonomy): domain Eukaryota; kingdom Metazoa; phylum Chordata; class Mammalia; order Primates; family Lepilemuridae; genus Lepilemur; species Lepilemur septentrionalis. The sequence continues at coordinate 32,002 of CAUYMX010061052.1, forward strand.
TTGGAGAAGCTGTGTGCAGGGATAGGTAATATACATGGAAATGAACATAGTCCTGTTATTAAATTCAGGTTTGATTTTTGTCTGAAGACTCTTACTAATGATTTTTCTCCATCCTATTAATTGAACCATATCCCTCCCTGCATGACAACACCAGCCTTCCTTGCCCATTAGCTCATCTCTTTTTTGTCTTCCCCTAATCCAATAGTGTTTTCATCTTCCTTGCTTTTGCTCATGTTGCTTCCCCACTAGGGCATGCCTTTATGCTTACCCTCCTCCCACAGAAGTTAAACCCTTCTTCAAATTTGTTTGATTACTGGGAGCCTCAGGCACTCTTTACCATGACTTATGTGACTAAAAAGAGAAATTAGGTCCGTGTCATGTGTAGTGAAGGGCTTTGGATGCCGTTGTCTTCAGCCTATAGAAACTGAAGCCACTGGACGTCTTTCAGGAGGATAGTCGCTCAGGAAAATATGAATAACTCCAGCAGCAGTGTGAAGGACAGCTTTGGAGAGGAAGAGACTGGCACTAAGGTGGGGAGGCTATTGCAATGGGTCAGGTACAAGGTCAGGACATAAACTAGGCAAAGAGTAGAGGCAAAGGGGCAGAAAGGATGACTTTGAGAGACCTCTCGAGTACTAATTTGGAAGAACTTTATGACCGATTAAATGTAGGGGATGGTAGGAAGAGGACAACAAAAACTGTGGGGGACTTGAAATTTCCACAGAGTTGTGGAGGGCAGCAATAGAGGGCAGGGAATGGGGTGGAACAGGTGAGAATTTGATTTGGATGTGTGCTGCTTGGCCACTCAGTTGCAGCTAACCCAGTGTGCAACTGGGGATCTAGGTCTGAACCCCCAGACAAGGACAAAGGAAATGACATAGATTTGGTAGTCTTCTCTCAAAACTTGGTAATGAAATTATAGGGAAGGAGAGTGAGTAAGAAAAGAAGAGGTCTTTGGCAAAAGTTATGGGTAAATCCAATATTTAAAAGGCTGGTGAGGGAAGAGAAAACAGCAAATGAAAATGAGAAGTGGTCTGAGAGGTCAAAGGAGAATCAGCATGTGAAGCCTCGGATGTTGGGAGGGGGGGTTCAAAAGCAAGGGGCTGCTGAGCAGCATAACGACTGCAAAACCATCATGTGACATGAGAACTGAGGAAAGCCTATTTGATTTGACATGTTGGTGATCAACCACAGTTGCTAGGTAGAGGTAGATATAGAACCAGATTGCGAGAGACTGAAGAAAGTATGTGATGGGAGAAGGGGAGAGAATAGGACCACAAAAATTCCCAGAAAACTTTGACAGTGAAGGGTCGCAGCTGAATAAAAGCTAGAAATGATGAACCAATATCTTTTCTTTGTCTAGGACCAGCTTCTTTGTAGACCTCTGCTAAATGCTGAGTTGGTTCTGTTGTCTAAATCTGTCAAGATCAAGAGAGAGGTTGGTGTGGCAAAACGGGACCAAGAACCTCCAGGACACAGTCCTGCCAGGTACTGTTACAAGAATTTTTTTTTTTTTTTAAGTAGAACAAGAGTATCCAAAGGCGGCTCTTACTTGTATGAACCAAATTTCCTTTTGTTCCTCATCACAGAGAAAAGGAAAATATAATCATGCCCTAAATGCTCAATTGTGTAAGTAGGGACATAATTTGCAAACATAGTCCAGGTGATGCCATTGGGAAAGTTGTACCTGAAGACTTAATGAGGAAATTTAAGCAGATGTGATGGAAGCATTAAAACTAATGTCCGCCTTTGCAGCCACTCAATTCCGCATGGCAATTTCTTCTTTTATAATGTGAGGAGAATTTGATGACTGAATTAAAACAGGCAGTCTAGGTGTTAGGGTACTGGTGAAGTCCTTGACACTATAAGAGCTAATGATGAGAGTAGAAGAGTATGCACTTCTTTTGATAAATTACACTTTAGAAAAAATATTCGTTTTCCTATTTAATCTGACCAATAGTCTTGGAGTGCCTCTGATATCACAGGCACCATGCTTTCAGCACTGGGGACATAAAGAAGAACAAGATATTAATTGCTTTGCTTAAGCGTCTAGATCCCTATCCTCGATGTCTAGTTCCCAATCATGTCAAAACTAGTTTCTAAAAAATATTGAACTAAACCATAGTAAAATCTCATCTTAAAAATATCGAATCTAGATGATAATCATAAATGGCCACCATCTCAAAAAGAAAGGCAACCAGACATTATATACCTTCTAATGGAGTTACAAACTACCATCTATGAAGTTGTCTTGTCAAATTATCAAACCAGGGTCTGATCAAGCCTCTAGATTTAAGTACTAATTTATAGGGGAAAGAGGAATGTGTTAAACAATACCATAGGGATGCAATTAGCAAAATTTAGACTATCAAAACTCTAAGGATAAACAACATGCTTTCTTCAACAGCAAAAATTGCACTGAAAAATGAGAGAGAGAAAGAGAGAAAATTAGAAGCTAGAGGTTGCAAGAATCTTAAAAGACTCATCAACTAATTTGCAAAGTATGGACCTTATTTTGATTCTAATTCAAACAAATTGTAAAAGATATCAGATTAGGGGGGATTTAAATACAAATTGCATATTTAATGATAAGGAATAATTGTTATTTAAGTAGGAATAAATGATATTATGGTTATGTCTTTTAAAAAGAATCATTGTTTAGGGTCATATGCTGAAATACTTAAGAATAAAATGGTATGATGTCTGGGATTTGTTTCAAAATAATCTAAAAGGAGCGGGGGAGTGGGTAGGAGTACATGGGAAACACATTTGGCCATGAGTTGATGACTTTTTTAACAAAGTGATGGGCACATGGGGGTCTTTCTTTATGTTTTTGTTTGTTTAAAATTTTCCATAATATAAAATTTTTAAAAGTTGATAAAAAAGGTCTAGCATCATTCAAAATGGATAAGTATTAAATTGAGATTATTTTCTCCAATCAATATACTAGTTATAGAGCTACTATATGGCAGGTATGAGGCACTTTTGTTCACATGGGATGGGAAAAATGACAAATTTAGCTATGCTTCTCATGGCTTGAATTGAGACATCACTGGCATCATTTTATCCGTTTTTACTTTCATCTTAAAGATGTTACTTCAGATGTTGATGTGAATTTTGGCATCGAGTGGGCTGAGTGCAATGTTACTCTCTGGTGAAACAAACTCAGAAACAGGAAATATGGGGAAAGTGTGCTGTACCCTCACATTTCGCTGGGCCTCTTTCCTTCTCAGTTTCCTGGGAGACCATCAGATCCTCTAACTGCCATGAGAAGGGACAACTCCAGTTGCTTAATTTGAGCTGAAGATGCTTATGAAATAGAATGAAATAATAATAATATAATAGAATGATCATTTGTTAAGTGATTCCCACATGCTATAATGTGCTAAGATATTTTATAGGCATTTATTCCTCACAACAACCCTATGAATTAGAAATTATTACAGTTATTATTATCATTTATATCTTGCAGACTTGAAGAAGGTAAGTGTCCTGTTTAGGGTCACACAGCTAGTGGCAGAGCCAGGTTTTAACCTGAATCTTTCTAACTGTAAAAGCTGTGCTATTTACGGCAACACCAAATACCTCTTAGGCTTTCTTTTTTATATCTTAGGAGTCCTGACAAAGACAACCCAATAGATTTGGAAGGTCACTGTTGCTCTAATTTTTCTCCTTTACATTATTTGTAAGTTCTTCAAATGCTATTTCAATAGGGACCCTGGTTCTTTGAACAGAAGCCCCCAGCAACTCTGAGTGCATGCAGGCATTATGCACACATGGAGTGCACTTTGGATATGAATTTTCCAAACCTCTCTTTGGCCCAGCGTGAGTCTCACTGCTCAAGAGAAAACTGTTAGTTTGTGGTCTGCTCATGGTGTCCAGGCCTTGGAAATCTGGCTATATCTAACTGGCTGCCGAATTACTAAGGCAATGAGGACTTCCCTTGTAGAAAACAATCCCCTGTCATCTGCATCTAAATCTGTGATGTATTTTGCACACTTACATTTATATAATGAAACCAATGTTACCATTGGAGCTATCCAGGAAAGAGAGGTTGGTTGATGGGTAACAAACATACAGTTAGATAGAAGGTATAAGTTCTAATGTTTGATAACAGAGTGGGGTGACCACTCTGCATATAGTGAGCAATAATGTACTGTATATTTCAAAGTAGCTAGAAGAGAGCACTTGAAATGTTCCCAACACAGAAATGGTAAACATGCGAGGTGATGGATACCCTAAAGATCCTGATTTGATCATTCATTACACTTTCTATGCATGTAACAAAATACCACATGTGCCCCATAAATATGTAAAATATTATATATCACTAAAAAAGTGATAATAGGAGATGATAGGGTTTAGAATATGGGCTTTGGGATCAGACAGATCTGGCTAATACATACAACTTAATAGCTCTGTTGCTCTGAGCAAATTAACTAACTTCTCTGAGCTTTAGTCTTTTTATCTGTCAAATGCAGATAATAACCTGGAGCGTAATTCTTGTGAGAATTAATGGGCATTGCCTGAATCAACTCAACAAATGGCTACCCTCATTGATTTTAGTATTACTATTACTATTATGTTTCTTATTTCCTTGGCTTCTGGCCAATGACTTTAAGAACTCCCTCTGTGCAAAGAGCCAGATACCCAGCTGTCAGGTCGGGGGTTGGAGGAGAGGGTTGAGGGGAATGCAGGGGAGAAGCATGAAGACAAATTTAAGAGAAATGTTAATAAAGAAAGTGTGGCTTAGTAACATTGTGGGTTCTGATTTAGCCAGGAAGAATGAATTCAGAGCAGATCAAGAGAGTATCTGTTCTCTTGACAAAAAAAAAAAAAAAAAAAAGGTCTAGCATCATTCAAAATGGGTAAGTATTAAATTGTGTGACTGACCATATAGGAGGTGAAGTTCCCTCTCCCCTCCTTCCATGACTGCTCTTTAGGGAAGTAGGAATTACTGCCCTCTATTTGAGTCTTTATAAAATCTAAGCTGTTTTGGTTTGAATGATAAAGTACTATTTGGGGAAGAATATTAAAACAATCTAAATCAATATTAATTTAAGATGTTTATAGAGGTCTCTTGACAGATTAGGTAAAATGAAAGCAAAGAAATATAACACAGATTTAGTAATTATAACTGGGATCATGACTCCATAGCATTCATTTGATATTATAGTAAACTAATCTTTTAGCCATCGCTTTATAGAGCAATATATTAAGATGCTCCATTGATGAGGTGGTGATTATAATATCAATAGAATAAATAAATATAAAAAACAGTGTGCAAAGGGGTACTTTTAATTTGGGATAAAGTTCCCAATAATCTTATCATGTATGCAATCAAAAGATGCTGTATGCCAATAGTTCAGAATAAATAAAATATGTCAAAAATGACTACAGTGAAAATAAACACATGGATGTGTAGCTATATAAACCTGTCTAAGATGAAAACATTATTTCCTGACCTATAGAGTTTGGAAAAAGGCAATATTTTAATACCACATTGTTTTACTTAATTTGTGATATTGTACATGGGTGTAAAATTTAAAAACTAAAATATTATAAGTAGGCATTTGACTACTTAGTCTATGGCTCTAAAAGTTTATATATTTAAATTGGCTCCAATTTTTTGGGGAGAGATTTTCTCTTTGAAAGACTAAGAGATTGCTTTTAGGTTTGGGCATATGAAGTAAACAGATGTGTTGGTGTATTAAGGGGAAAAGGAAAAGAAATACGTTAGGCTGGTTCACCAACAGTCATGGACATGAATGTTTGTGACAACACTACTCATCATACCCAGATGCCCATGAATCCTGCAATGGGTAAGTGCATCCTGTAATATTTACACAATGGAATGCTACACAGCAAAGAGAATGAACTACAATTCTGCCTGGTGATATGGATCAATCTCTCAAACATAATGTTGAGTCAAAGAAGCCAGGCACAGAAAGAAATAGCTACTGCATGATTCTACTTATATACAATGCAAAAACAGGCAAAATGAAATCTATGGTGATAGAAGTCAGGATAAGGGTCACCCTCAGAGGAGACTAGTGACTGGAAAGGGGTAAAAGTGGGTGCCTCTGGGATGATGGTGTGATGTTCTTTTTCTTGATCTGGGTGTGTTCAGTTTATGAAAATTCATTGAGTTGTACACTTATGAAATGTGCACTTTTCTGTACATGTATCAGACTTCAAAAAATGTTTTAAAAAGTGAACACAGGTAACTTTTTCACATTCTGTAAACTGGGCATTGAGCTATGAAGTTATTAATGCTACTGGAATCTAAGCCTTGTATTCTAATTTTAGAAATGGTTTTTTTTTACACGTTTATATCTCATTTCTCTAATGAAACTTTAAGCTCTTTGACAGGGATGACTGTATCTTATTTTCCTTTTTATTCCCACGGTGGAGGAATAGTGTGCATGTTCACTAGTATTTGTTCATTTCTCAGGAGGAAAAGCAGTCTTGCCTAGCTACTTCATGGAAGGGTATGGTTTTCATGCCCAATTGTAGCAGAATCTTTTAATAATTGTGTTCCTTAATTTAAGACAATCTTGGAATAGGCTGGCTATTTTGAGCTCTTAACCTTGTGTTTTAGACAATCTGATGTGCCAAATGCTTTGACTAAATTCTCCTGAGGTAAAGTGCCAGCTTTGGAATAGATTTTCTGAGAAGCCAACTTTGAGCACTGGCAGAATGGAGTGGCTGACTGCCAGCCGGGGGCGGGAAAACTTGCTCTGAACTTTGGTTGACTACCTCCTTAACTTGCTGTGCCATGGATGAATTCTCTCTGGCTCTCCAGGGCCTGGGGAGAGAGAGGGAAAGAAGCAGGGAGGGAGGAAGGGAGAGGGGAGAAAGAGAGAGGAAGGGAAAGAACGGGAAGCTTATTTGAGGAGCAAATCCAGGGCCTAAGCCACAGTGGGAAATGGTGCTGGCTTAAGACACTGTTAGTGAAATGAGTCAGCATGTCAGCTCAGCCACAGGACAAAGTCTCCACAAGTTAGCTATAAATGGAGGGAAAATTTACATTAAACTGGGAGCAAGCATTCATCCTCCCCCTTAAAGTAAAACAAGCCTTGGTGGAAAAATTTTATGCCATAAATAATGCACATGGAGTTATACTTGTAAAATTGTGGGACCTATAGGTAGAATTTTTTAAATCTCTTTTCCTTTTCCTTTTTTTTTTTTTTTGAGACTTTTCTCTGAAAAGAAAATGGTTGATTCTTTTAAAGGGACATGTAAAAGAAGCTTTCCAGGCCCTGGGTTACTAAATGTTATGCTGAGGAAAAACATAAACAAATACAGATTTTTCTGAAATCTGTAATTCTTTTAACTGATTCCAATGTGAGATGCTGTTGTGAAACTCTGGTATTATATTTTTCCACTTGGAAACTCAGAGCTGACTCTGCCTGCTTTTGTAATCAGCTTGTAGGAGCAACAGAAGGAAGAAGAATAGTGTCCCAAGTGATTCTGCGGAATGCTGCATTGATTTCTAGTTTTATGGACATAGCTTTTGGGGCATGGAACTTCCCTTGCAATTTACTATTCTTTTTCCTTTTCTGGAACGAACACACACACACACACACACACACACACACACACACACCACCACCACCCCACCCCCCCCCCACCCCCGCCCCGTGAAGGCAGAATTGGTGTCAGCAGCAATTCAGTTGAAGTTGGACTTCCACTGCCTGGGGGCTGGGAGAATTTGTAGAGTGCCCAAATATATCAATAGAACAAACTTCTAGGAGTCCAGAAAATTCTGGAAACCATTAGAGAGAGTAGAGGAGACTTGCAAGTGTAGTGAGAGTTAATCTGCAAGTGTGTGCAGCTAATTGGCACTGCCTTCTCATTGCCTTCCCATTCTTCCACATCCAGAAAGTGCTTGACAGTTGTTAGGCCAAGGCCTCAATGCTAATTGAAGGTAAGTGCTCCTGCGTTGAGAAAAAGGGAAAGTTCAGCTGATTTGGAAACACTTATGAACTCACATTGATTTATTCTTTTTAGGTAAAGTAGGAGGGATTTTAATTGATTCTTGAACGTCTCTTTCCTGAAACTTCCAAAGCTTACCAGACTTTTGCCCTAACGTATAGTTTTGGGTTTTGTTGTTATTCAGAGCTTTATGGAGCTCTAATTTTGAAAACCATCTTTCAAGATAGCCTATTGTCACCTCTGCAGTCCCAAATGCTAATGAATGGGACAGTTGTGTGTTCTGATGAATAATTATTCATAAAGCTTTGTATAAATAAAGCAAAAGTATGAGAAATCCACCAATTTAGATAGCTTAGCACTGTGAATGTCCAGCAATTAGTAATGAACTTCTGGATTTGAGTGTTTCATAGTAGGCAAAAAACTGAGATGCAAGCATACATTTCAGGGTGGGAATAGTGGTAGGTTTTCCTTTATGTTCAGGGACTTTTGAGGTAGGATGTGGGGATAGAGCATTCCTATACTTATCAGGGTCAAGAACGTGCAGCCACAAGATGTCTAGTACACCTTGCAGAGATGCCTGCATGGAAAAGTCCAGAGTCTTTAGTGGTGCCACACCTGCCAACTCCTTACCCCATACTATCAGAAGGAGCCTACTCAGCTTGGGTTCACTTTCACGCACGCACTCTCTCTCTTTTGCTTTCCTACCATCCCTCTCTTCTACAAACCCCTCTCTTCCTTCTCCTCAGTCCTTATCCCTTCTCAAACTTATCTACCACACTCACATTATTCCAACAGAGTTTTCAAGCATGTAGCAGCTTTAGAATCAATTTAGATGGCCTTGCAATTTAGTTTTCTTGGAATTAAGGACATTATGGAATCAAATGTCACAAAAATGTTTCCTAAAATAACTATCTACTAAGTTGGATGGGTTTTCCATGCTACCTCTAAATTTAAAGGAGATTGACACCCATTCCATGTCATGAGGATATTCAGGGTAGGTTCAGAATTACTATGAACCAGTGAATACCATTTTTCATTCTTCCCCAAAACTTTCTTTACAAAACCAGGTGGGAAGCTGGAATTGTCCTGCAGGCTACAGTTTGCTGACTCCACACACATTTTTTTTCCTTCTGAGATCCTGTTCTCAGGATTTTGTCACTTTAATCCTCCATATTACTTTAGCTCTCATTTTACAATTTCATTTTCCTTATCATTTCCTGTTGTCTTGTGGCAAAGTACTTCAGTTTGATTTCTAGCTCAGTACTTTGGTCTTTGGCAGGGTCTATCCTGCTATGTATCCTATTAAGATTTTTATTGCTGTGATTATATTTTTGATACTTAACATTTTCACTTGGTCCTTTTAAAAGTCTTCTTTTTACTGCTTCATAATTCACATAACTTTCCTTATGTCTTTGAGGATATCTGATATGCTGTCTATTCTAGTAACCGCCTTATGTGTTATACATTGTTTAATTTGCTGTCTTTCTGTTGTAGCTGTTTTATTCCTCAGAGATAAAATTATTTGGCCAGCATGGCCATGCTCCTTGAGTACCAGCAACTCTCTCTAGTAATGTCTATTAAGAATGGATGAAGCCCAGGCTCCAGTCGTTTATGTCCCTCATGATGATTTCAAGGAGAGAGGAGTGGATGAACTCAAGTCTGGAATACCTCAGAAACCACAGAACCGCTTGTTACCACTCCACTCTACAACTCTTCTGATTTTTCTAAATCCTTTTGTAAATACTTAAAGAAGGTACTCTGGGGAAAGGACACCCTATTCAAAAAATGATGCTGGGAAAATTTGATAGCCAGATGCAGAAGGATGAAACAGGACCCTTATCTCTCACCATACACAAAAATTACTCAAGATGGATTAAAGACTTAAATGTAAGACCTGATACCATTAAAATTCTGGAAGAAAACGTAGAAAAAACTCTTCTAGACATCAGCCTAGGCAAAGAATTTATGACTAAGATCCCAAAGGCAAATACAGCAACAGAAAATAAATAAATGGAACTTAATTAAACTAAAAAGTTTCTGCATAGCAGGGAAAACAATCAATAGACTAAATAGACATCCTACAGAATGGGAGAAATATTCTCAAACTATGTATCTGACAAAGGACTAATATCCAGAATCTACAAAGAACTGAAACAAATCAGCAAGAAAAAAATCCAACTAACCCTATTAAAAAGTGGGCAAAAGACATGAACAGAGTTTTTTCAGAAGAAGATAGACACATGGCCAAGAGACATATAAAAAAATGCTCAACATCACTAATCATAAGGGAAACGCAATTTTTAAAAAAATTTTTTTTATTTCAGCATATTGTGGGGGTACAAATGTTAAGGTTACGTACATTGCCCTTGTCTCCCTCCCCCCTCCAGTCAGAGCCTCGAGCCTGACCATCCCCCAGGGAAAATGCAAATTAAAACCACGATGAGGTATCACTTTACTCCAGTTAGAATGGCTTTTATTAAAAAGTTCAAAAAACAATAGATGCCGGTGTGGATGCAGAGAGAAAGGAATGCTTATACACTGTTGGTGGGACTGCAAATTAGTACATGATCTATGGAAAACAGTATGGAGATTCTTCAAAGAACTAAAAGTAGACCTACCATTCGATCCAGTGATCCCACTAGTGGGTATCTACCCAAAGGAAAAGGAGTCATTATATCAAAAACACACCTACACTCAAATGTTTATTGCAGCACAATTCACAATTGCAAAGATATGAAATCAACCTAAGTGCCCATCAATTGATGAGAGGATAAATGAAGTGTGTGTGTGTGTGTGTGTGTGTATGTATGTATTATGGAGTACTACTCAGCCATAAAAAAGAATGAAATAATGTCATTTGCAGCAACTTGGATAGAACTGGAGATAAAAGAAGTATCTTAGGAATGGCAAGACAAATACCACATGTTCTCACTAATAAATGGGGGCTAAATGATGGGCACAAATGGTCCTAAAGTGCTGTAAGGGACATTGGAAACTAAGAAGCGGGGAGAGTGGCAGGGGGAGGGATAAAAACTTACCTATCGAGTACAATGAACACTGTTCTGGTGATGGGTACACTAAAAGTCCTGACTGCAGCATTATATAATTCATCCACTTAACAAGAATACTTATATACCCTTAATATTTTGAAATAAAAATTATTAAAAGAATAAATAACAGAACCCAAAACCAAACCAAACAGAACAAGACACAATGAGAGGTGGTGATCTTTTAGATTGTAGTCTGCCAGCTTTGGGAACATACAGAGGAAGAAGGGAAGAGTGACTCCCTGGGTGGCCCTCATCAATCTATACTTATTTTTTTAAATTTCAAAATATCAATATTAAGAGGGTACAAATGTTTTTGGTTACATGGATCACGGTTGAGTCATGACTATAGGTGTGCCTATCACCCAAATATCATGTTCATTGTACCCATTAGGTAGGTTTTTGCCCCTCCCCAACTTCCTGCTTGATTTCCACTAAGTTTTAAATTCCTCTGTGCACATGTGTGCTCATCAGTTAGTTCTAATTTAATAGTGAGTACATGTGGTGTTTATTTTTCCATTCTTTTTTTTTTTTTTTTTTTTGAGACAGAGTCTCACTCTGTTGCCCAGGCTAGAGTGAGCGCCATGGCATCAGCCTAGCTCACAGCAACCTCACACTCCTGGGCTCAAGCAATCCTTCTGCCTCAGCCTCCCAAGTAGCTGGGACTACAGGCATGCGCCACCATGCCCGGCTAATTTTTTCTATATGTTTTTAGTTGGCCAATTAATTTCTTTCTATTTATAGTAGAGATGAGGTCTCGCTCTTGCT
>CAUYMX010061055.1:0-11387 GCA_963573855.1 Lepilemur septentrionalis
TTGAGTGGTAATATATTTTGGGAAATCAGCTCACTACAAATTGTGACTGTAAACACTGTACTGTAAATGCTTTGTAGTTTTCCCCCAATAAAAAAAAAATAATGAAATCTCATGTTGAAAAAAAAAAAAAAAGAATAGTAGAGAGGAATTTGTAGGCAGATGGAGCCTTCTCTGAGCCACGGAAACCAGAGGGACATATGCAAGGATGAGGTCTCAGACTATTCTACTTAAAAGTTGTGCTCGGGATTGTTTGGGAAGTTATAGATCTTTGCACCACGGAGAAAATGATGCAAGTAATAATTGAATATTGCCTGAAGTATAGTTTGTGCATTTATAAAGTGAATGTTGAGTGCTTTTTTTCTTAGAGTGCTACTCCATTCTACCTTCCCCTCAAGCTATTTTACTGTATTAGCTACTATTAAAAATGGTCAGAAAACAACAACAACAACAACAAAACGGTCAGACAAGGTTGTGGTGCAACTTTCAGGAAAACCACCAGAGGGCGCTGCTTTCCCAGATGCTGTTTGCATTTGCATTCAGGCGGTGGTTTGACCCGCGTTATTTTCTTTGAAGTCACAAGACAGACCGTTGTACAGAAAGGGCTCTTAGCTTCTGACTGAGGAGTTTCTATAAGATCTCACTGGAGACTAGCCCTACTAGATTTGATGTATTGCAAAGAGCGAGGATTGTTTCCTTCTACCAACATGCTTTCGGTCACCTGCTCAGTTCTTGTAATCTTAATATTTAGTAAGTAACATTTTATCTTAAGCCTTAATGATATTTCATTTTCCTATAATAATGATAACCTTTAGACTTCTTCTCCATGTAACAAGATAATTTATTTTTTATTTTGTTTTTTTAGGGAGGGGCAATGGAGACTCAGTGACCCAGACAGAAGGCCCAGTTACTCTCTCGGAGGGGGCACCTGTGACCCTGAACTGCACTTACCAGACCACTTACTCAGTTTCTTACCTTTTCTGGTATGTCCAATATCTCAATCAATCTCCTCAACTACTCCTGAAGAGCTCAACAGAAAGCCAGAAGAGTGAGAATCAAGGTTTTCAGGCCAATCTTGTAAAGAGCGATAGATCCTTCCACCTGGAGAAATCATCACTCCACATGTCAGACTCGGCTGTGTACTATTGCGCTGTGATAGACACAGTGAGAGGGACTGTAGGGGGAGCTGAGCACAAACCCTAAGGGTTTGGGGGAACTGACAGTGAGCAGCCTTAGAGTTATATTCTCTTCCTAAGCAGTGTTCATTATTTCCATAAGAAAATTAACCAATCTCAGGTCTAATTCCTGGAAACCTAGGAGGTTGTGAATCACTCTGCAGGTAGTATGGGGTGATGTCAGTGTTAAAGAGAACCCAAGTTTTGATCCTCAGAAGGGCTGGTGCTCAGCCAGAAGGGCTTCTTTCTCCTTCAGACTCATGTGCTGCATAGCAACGTTTTGGTCAACAAATGGGCTGCATATATGACAGTGGTCCCATAAGATATTTTTACTGGACCTTTTTTTCTATGTTTAGATACGTTTAAATACACAATTACCATTGTGTTACAATTGCTTACAGTATTCAGTACAGTAATATACTGTAAAGATTTGTAGCCTAGGAGCCATGGGCTGTATTACATAGCTTCGGTGTGTAGTAGGCTGTACCATGCAGGTTTGTGTAAGCACACCCTATGATGTTCGCACAGTGATGGTTCATTTCTCAGAACATTACCCCTGTCACTGAACAACACATGACTGTACCTCTCATGGGAAACATTTCCAGGAAAACCCTGAGATTAATCTCTACCAAGGTGTTTTACCTATTTAACTATTTAAAATCTCCAGGGATCTTGTGCTTTTCATGCAACCATTTATGAACCAAATGACAGGCACAGAATCTGGTCTTTATTTTCCTACATAGGTCTCCACAACAAAGATAGGCTTTGCCTCTCCTTGGTCCCTGGTGCAGAAAGCTCAACCCATCTCCCCACCAACATTTCGTTCCATGAAGCTGCTCAGGAAACACTGCTTTAGAAGGACTCTCAAGAGAAAGACACTGAGGGACATCTCCTCCCCTGTCCTCACTACATAGTAGGTGAGAGGAAGCCCCGTCAGGAAAGGGCTCTTAGTGTTCGGTCTCCACTGCTATCACCCAGATCTTTAAACCCCAAGGATGTGGCGTAGTCACTCACTTGGGATTGGGCTTTGGGTGATCTGATAATTCATCTGAAATAAAAGAAAGGAGGCCAGGATTTTGACACATTTCAACCCTTTAAACAACATGCTAGTTTAAACCAAAATATTTCAATATTCTTATATATTCCTCTGTAAAGCAAGAAAGATCTGAATGCAAAGATCATGGATGCCTCTCACAAGAAAGACCCATGTTTGTCTGTGTGTATCAAGAGTAAGAAAGCTATACATTATCTCATATTGATTAGGGAGCCAAATGGATAATCTAATTGTACATTTTTGAACTCCAAATTTGAACTATGGTAGCACTACATAAAAATTAGGACCTCTCACTTGAACATTGGTCAAACTTCAGACCCTAGAATAAACTCTCAGTTCTAACAAGAAACTATAGACATTAGAGGTTTGGGACTTTCAACCCACCCCCAACCTCTGAGGAGGGAGTGAGGCTTAAAGTTAAGTTGATCATCAATGGCCAACGGTTTAATCAATCATGCCTATGTAATGAAGCCTCCATAAAAACCCCAAAGGACAAAGTTTGGAGAGCTTCCAGGTAGCTGAACATGTGGAGGCTTACAAGAAGCTGAACGACACTTATCCATGTGCGGGAGGTGGTGGTGAACTCCATGGGGACAGAAGCTCCTGCACGTGGGACCCTTCCAGACCTTACCATGTATCTCTTCATCTGGCTCTTTATTTGTATCCTTTAAAATATCTTTTATAATAAATTGGTAAATGTAAAAAAAAGGAAAGATTGATAAATAGGACATGAGTAAAATTTTAAAGTGGTGCTTATCAAAACACAGTATTAAGAAAATCAATAAATAATCCAAAGTCTGAAAAAATATTCCAGGAAGACATAGCTAGAAAATGATTATTTCCTTTGGGGGGGAAGGGGGAGAAAGGCAATGCACGTAACCTAAACATTTGTACCCACATAAGATGCTGAAATAAAAAAAAAAGAAAATGATTATTTCCAGAATATATAAAGAACTCCCACAAATTAATAATAAAAGGACTGCACAATAATAAAATACAAATAAATGAAATGACCAGTAAGCACTCATACAGACTGAATGTTTGTGCCCCCCAAAATTCATATGTTGGAACCTGTTGTGATTTTAATTTGTTATGGTTTCTTTCTAATTTGGTTTTGAGGTCTCTCTCTTGAGAATGGTGATAAACCAAAGTAGCCCCTGTCTAGAAGAGCCTCAAGTAGGAGGAAAGTTAAGTTTAAATGTGTGGATCAGCTTAGATATAATGAAGAAGTGAGACCAAAATGTATAAAATAGAATAAATTTATTACTTGTAGGTCCTAGAGAGGTTAGGGGTGCCAACGGGAGGCAGAGAGGAAGTTTGGAGGCAGCAGAGAGCTCAACCAGCAGATGGGAAGTGAGAGAGAGAGGGTGGGGGTTGCACAGAGGGGGAAGTCAGCAGGTGTGGGATGCACTGAGTTTTGGGTCAGTGGAATGAGGCACAATCACACAGGGAGGGGAAGTTTCAACTAGGCCAAAGGTGATGGAGTACAACTTGTGTGGGCCCTAAAAATGGAATATTACTCAATTTTAAGAAATGGACAGTAAGTTAGAACCTCTTGTATTATCCTGGATTAAACTTGAGCCCATTATTCAAAGTGAGGTGATATAAGACCTAAAGAATGGGCCCCACTTGTACTAGCCATCAAATTGGTATTGACTAATTAACACTATGGTGCTCAAAGGGTAGGAGCGAACACTAGGGAATTGGGGGGTAGGGGATAAACCCACGTCTGAGCAACGTGGGGGGGCACTGTGGAGGGGTGGGATATGCTTGAAAAGTAGTTGGGAAGCGGAATTAGGGGTCTCAATAGGGGAAAGGAATTCCCCTAAAACCGATTTATGTGATTAACTGTACACCTCGGTAAATTCACTGAAAATTATTTAATTGTACACCTAAAGTGGAACAAAGGCATGATATGTAAAGTGTACTTCAATAAAGAAAAAAAAAATAAACAACACTCTGTAAAGGACGGAGGAAAAAAAATAAAAAAAAAAATAACAGGGCTGTTATAGGCACAAGACTGTTTGGGCACAAGTGTCTTTTTAGTCCTTTAAAAACAGGAGTCATCAGTGGAAGGCAGGCAATATAACATGGTGACTAAGAGTTCAGGCTCCAGAGTCAGAATAAGATTTACATCCAACTCCTCTCACTTCCCTTTGATTTCAATTTATTTTAACTCTTTAAGCCTGTTTCTGCATCTATAAAATGGAGATAAGAATAATAATAGTGTACAAGTTATGGTATGAGAATGGAATGAGATAACACATGCAAAGCGATTTGCAGGATGCTCAATAGTAGCTCTTATTGTTATTATGGGAAATAATCAGAAAGTGATATTGATTTCTTATATATAAGTTAAAAATAATTTTCCCCTTGAATATTATTTCAATGGAAAGAAAGTTGTTAGGGAGTAAAATAAATGTTACTAGGTCTTCACAATACAGCTTAATGTTAGACTGCCAGAATCCAGTATGAAACAAAATGCATGGATAGATAGATACATAGATAGATAAGTAGATTACAGTTATTTCACTTATATATAACAAAATCATGTTGGAAATAAAATGCCCTCTTATTTCTTAGGCTGCTGTCCATATTAAGAGATGAACAGCATGCTAATGTTGATCTCTGAGCTTCTTTTACTTGATATATTATGTATGCATATGTGATATAGGGGGAGCTGGAAGTGAGTGTGGCAGTTCTGGGTTGTGTAAGAATACTACTGCATACCACGATGTGTACCTGGGTTGCAAACAAAAGTGAAGAGAAATTCCAAATATAGTTATAATCTTCACATCTATCAATCTTAATCTCATACCTATATATAAGATTAGATAAGTTTCACTAGTTGGCTGTGTACACTTGGCTAAACTTGAATTTTTCTGGCTTTTAGTTTCATCACTGTAAAATGAGGGAGTGAGAAAAATAATCTCTGAACACCCCTCTAGCTATAAATGTATATGATTATCTGCTCTCCTGGAAATCTCGATAGAGTTCAGATATTTAAGGAAAAATATATATGATTATGATTCCATGTTTAGAATATAGATTGTGAAGAATAAAGGAAAATCTAAGAAAAATAATTTTCATTGCCAGCAAACTCAAAAGAGAAAGAGCAGGGTCTTGTTGTCTTGGAGAGTGGAGAGATGGGAAGATTAAATTGTATGTATCATAAGGAGCTTTAGGTTTAGCTCTGATGTTTTAAAGATAATAAAGACACTGAAACAAAGACCCATGTAAAATTGTCACATAATGTTTTCAGAATAGTTTCAAGGAAGTATAAACCCCAGGTGTTTGAAGCTTGTGAAAGCCACTTAAAGAATATCAAAGGGGCTTTTCAACTATGCTCAAAGTTCTGAGGTTTAAAGAAAATGGTGAGTCTACTTGTTAGGGAAAATGTTGCAACTATAATAATAAAATAGAACAGCAATAATTGAAATACTTGTATATTAGCTCAAATTTATATAAGATTTTACCATTTTCAAAGTACATTAACATATTTTATCTTGTTTAATAACCTAACAGAGAGAAGTTGATGAATCCCAGCTTCCATTTTATTTGTTTCTTGTTCACCATTCAAAATGGTCTTCGACATGCAGAAAGATTAACAGAAATGGTTAAAAAGAGTGAGGCCCAAGATAAATGAAGAAATAAATTAAGATGGCCTGTGAACACATCAAAATACATTGATCTCCAAGACCAAAATAATAAAAGTCTATAGTTCTAAAATAATTTAGAGCTATTGTGGTTAATCATTGAGAGAAAATTATGGAGTACAAGAAAGGTGACCAAACACCAGAGACTGACATTTCAGTTTTCAAAAAGGTAAATAAATGACAGATTTCTACAACTAAAGGCTGATAAGTTTCACATTGCGTACCAGAAAAAAATCTACAACAAATAGTTACATATCTGATTGTAAGTGTTTAGAAAAGAAAACAGCAATGGCTTGAAATTAGCATGAGTTCTATGAAGAATAACCACAGCAAACTAAAACTAATATTAATTTTTAATAGCAGTACTAGTGAAGCAGATAATAACACAGTGCTTCTTGATTTCAACATAAGATTGTGTGTTTTTAGCTGATCAGAAGCTTAATATGCACCAAAAATTGTTATATGACTACTAAAAAAGTGAAAGCATTTTTAGGCCATATCAATAGAAGCATAGTATCTGGAGTACACATATTGTTAATGATCTCTTAAGTCAAAATTGTAAAATATTTTATATACCCATGATACCCTTCAGCCTTTATCTGGAAATAGACTAAAGTTAAAAGAGAGCTACCCAATTTATGTTTGTGGCATAAGTTTAGGTTTCAGCTATAAGTCATAGTTTTATTTATGGAACTCTTAATACATGTCAAATTTGTGCTTTAACTCCACAATCCATTATGTAAATTGGGGGGGGGAGAAGTGGGGAAATAATTTTTATTTATTTTAAATAGGTATACATAAAACAAATTTGACAGGGTGCAAAGCCAAGCCACAAGAAGAGGTCTTTTTACACAACATGCTTTTAGTCATACATGTGAGATAACTTTTGAAAACAATTAAAATGTATATTAGATCGTTAAACTTTCAATGGTAATCTTTAAAGCTATTATGAATTTATTGAATTAATCACATTGTCCTAGTCATCAATTTGCAGGTATTTATGCATGAAATATTCTTTTTCAGATTAATAAGCCTCTATCCTTTTGGTCAAATAGAATCAATGATATGAATAAAATGACCTTTAAAATCCTATTCAAAATTATCTCCCTTCCAATAAGAAAACATTAATGTGATGTTAAATAGCTAAATCAGACATCCTAGTGGATAGAAACTCTAATAAATGTAACTGCATATTATTTTGCAAGCTAGTACATTATGACACTCATATAGAACCAGAGATTTTTGGTATTTACTTTCAAGGTTTACTTCCTCAGATAATTTGAAATCCAATTTAAGTCTTACCTCAGCTTCTCTAAGTTTTGTAAAATTTGACTGTGCTCCAATGTAGTATGAAATGCCTCTTGCTGCACCTTCTAGAGTTGCACCTCGTATTAACAGGATGAGCAGGACCACATAGGGGAACAGAGCTGTAAAATACACCACCTATCAAGAAAAACAACGAAAAGTTGATGTTATTTTTAAAATCATGATAAATATCATGATATATAATAGCAAATAGGTTAAATTAAGCAAGATGAGATTAGTAAAATAAAGTACTGAGGATTTCATATGGTCATTAATAAGTGTGATGATACTAATACCAGAGTTAGCATAATTTCCTATTTCTGTTCTCACCATTCTCAAACGAACCATTTTCAAAAACACTTTGATGTATGAAGGAATATTTCCTAGATTCATGTTGTAAATAAACAACATATCAACAGTGATAACTTGGAATATAGATGGAATGCTTTCCTAAATGTTTCCTTATAAATGTCTAAGGGTACTCAATGTCTCCTCTCAGTAAAATACTGCATTGACATGAGAAGGGAAATGATTTTAAACCCTACAATGATTAGTATATATTCAGCCCTCAAGCAGAAGGAAAATATTTCCTAGTAGATGTCAAAATCCCATAAAAGCTTATTAAAGTGAATACTGGACACTCGTTACTGTTATCCTTACAACTACCATTAAGAGAGTTTGATAGCACACGTACGAGCATACTGATTTTTTTCTAGATAACACTTGTTATCTGCTTGTAGTTCCATATGAGCAGATTACCTTTGAGGCTGGCTTTTCATTAATGTGGATGATTTCTTTGATCCATATATGTCTCAGGTTTGATAATATGCCCAAGGATACAATTTAAACAAGTCATCCAGAGACCAATAAAAATTAACTGCCTGGGTAAATGGCCTCTAATAGACTTTCTAAAATATTAATGTCAGAAAGGAACCAAGAGTTTCAAAACATTTTGGAAAGTTTCCACTGGACTTGTGATGTTCACAGTATTTTTGTAAGGTAACAGCATGTTTCATTACAACTTAACATGCCAGATATTGTACTAGGAATACAAAGATAGGATCCACAGTTATTCCCGTTCTCCACCTTTAAGGAAATTTCAGTCAACTGGTTAAAAACACACAAACATTCATTTTTCTGGGTACCGTGTAACTGCTCCCAGAGAAAATTTCATGTTGCTCCCTTAAATTGACATCATGTTCTATGAAAAATTTAAAATTCAAAAATGAGGTAGGAAAATACAACAGAATGTTTTTCAGAAGAGGCCCCTTCACTTAGAGAGAAGGTTCTGAGTCAATTTTGGCAAACTTTAATTTAAGAGAGGATCTCTCTCTCTCTCTCTCTCTCTCTCTTTCTCTGTCTCTCTCTCTCTGTCTCTCTGTCTCTCTCTCTCCCTCTCTCTCTCTCTCTCTCTCTACTCCCCCCACAACTAGTGCAGTCCCAATACTCTTACCTATTATAACAAGGCCCTAGACTTTCCAAACTAAACATTGCAATATATAATTCCATTCAAGATTCTTATTTATGTAGTGGGACAGAAAAAAACATACTCTGAAGCCTCAGAATACTGTATCAGCTAGAATGGTTCAAGTTTTGAGTGATTGAACAACTCTAATACTAGTTTTTGTTTGTTTTGCTTTTAACAACAGCAATGATCTTTGCATTTACTTAGAGGTAGGATGCCTACTTACAAAGCTATTCACATATTTGAATGCTCCCATTATAGGAAAAAAACATGCATTTGATAACGCTTGACATTGAACTACAATGAAATTGGAAAGCAGCTACATCACTATCTAATGTGTTTTCCAAATTACCTTGCCAGAAGACTTGATTCCTTTAAATACTGCTGCTCCAACTAGCAGCCAAGATAGAAGAAGACAAAGTGCTAAATACCACACGATTACTCCAGTCTCATTCATTCCACTTGACCGTTGGAGTGCCACATTACTGAAACACATAAGCCCTTTTATGAACACAGAATCACTTGTCTTAAAAAAAACATACATTGAATTTGGTGATATTTTTCATCCAGGGAGAAGTTTCATGAGTATTGTATCTTATTGATACATCAGTGTCCTATGAGTCTCTTATTGATAGATACTATTATATGAAGGGGAAATATAATTTATTAAAAAGACAGGCTCTGAACTTCAGAGTTAACCAAAGACAATCCAAAGTTCCAAGCCTTAGAATAAAAGATCTACTGATTCTTTCAGCTATGATTTTTCCCTAACATTTCAAGATCCTTTATGTAAACAAATTAACCTTATATCAGATTATTTCATTTTATTCACTGTAGTATTTTTCTCAAGATAAAATAATGAAGAAAACATTTAAATTTTATTTAATATTTCCTTATTCCATACTTGTAGATATCATCAAACCCCAATGGTCCCATTATTCATGTCTTTTTTTCAGGTTTTCTATAAAATTCCAAGATTTCCCCTAGGGACACGCATAGATCTAGGATCTTAATTCTAAGCTTGATGTTTGAGAACATTTCAAGAACCAAAATTTAAAAGAGTCACAAAGGGCATTAACTTGCAGATGAGAAGAGCTCATTCGGCAATAGGGTCAACATTGTTGGGTAAGGGTATAGAGTAAGGAGAGTAAAGAGAGATCATTTAAAATTAATAAAAGTAAATATAACCCCAAATATCTATTCTTATGAGACAATGACAATTGTAAGCAAAACAGATGAGGAATTACAGCTTTAAAAGGCAACTTTGCCCCAAATATTACTCATCACTCAGCTGTTTATCATTAAACTTGTTCATTATTGTCTCAAATTTGGAAATTTTTTCTTCAAAGCAATTCCCTAATTTATAGCAAGTATGTACTAAACAAATCATTACTGGCACTGTTATGCCCATTTAATAACTTATTTATAACAGACAAATTGCTTACTATGACCTGATTTTACAGTTAACTACAACATACCTAGGGTACGTAAGCATGAGTCAAACGAAGTATAATTTGCAATGATTCCCCTTTTTCTATTTATGTGAATCAAGACAGAGGCCAATTAATATTTTGTTGTTGTTTATCAGAACATTTTAATAACATCTGCTTAAGAGCAAATCATCTAGTGTACTTACTTCCAATATTGTTCACTGGGAAGCTGCCCTGGCTGATAAACTTCACTGCCATTGATGCAGGTAAAATTGTTGGAGTCTACCCAGCTTTTATTCATTTGGATGATATGTCCTGTTCCTTCACTCACATTACAGTGAGTTACTAAAAATGACAAAAAAAAAAATACAGACACAGACATGTACTTAGTTTTAGAAGAGTACTTACTCAGGAAAAAAATTTTAATGGTAAAATATTTAAATTACCATCTAAATTGTTACTTGGTGAAAGTGAAGTAGAAATCTTACAAATGTAATAAGCCATGTACACTCAGCATCTTAAATCTTCTCTACTAAGCTGGCGGTATAAAAATCTACCCTTTTAAACCGTGATTGTATTTATAGTAATAATTTATTTGTAGCAATAACAGCTATGAAGTAACAATTGTTTCATTTGGAATTTAGTACTCTAAGGGAACTTCTAGTATGTGGACTTATCAGACCAATACATACAGATAAAGTGATGCCTTTAAACTCCTCAGAAGCATTAAATATTTATAGCTTTATCCTCTGATGTGCATAGGCAATAGTCTACAATATTGATGCTATATTATCCCAAAGATTAGCAACATATGACATAGACAACACCCACCGTCTCCTGACACAAACATGCTACTAACATGGATAGCACTTTTCTCTATTTATCACTTTCCCAATTTCTTCTTTCTCCCCTGCCCAGGATTTAGACCTGCAAGAAGTACTCCCAGGCATGATTTATCCTTCCTGGCTGCTCTCAAAGATTAACACATTGTATTGATCAATTTTCAGATTATACATGCTATATTATACTTTTACTAATGGCCTATGGATCACTTAATATTGTACTTAAATTGGTTAGAAAATGATTTAACTCTTTATGCTTACTTAGAAAACATAAAAGAATGATGTGGAATTGACAACTGGGGAATTGGGGGGTGGGGGGCAGACCCAAGTCTGAGCGACGTGGGGGGTCACTGTGGAGGGGTGGGATATGCTTGAAAAGTAGTTGGGGAGCGGAATTAGGGGTCTCAATAGGGGAAAGGAATTCCTCAAAAACTGATTCATGTGATTAACTGTACACCTCGGT
>CAUYMX010061057.1:0-21472 GCA_963573855.1 Lepilemur septentrionalis
CTGATTTCCCAAAATATATTACCACTGAAGTTGACTTATCTTGTTACATTCAAAAATCTACTCTGTCAAAGTAGTCCATAGAGTACATACATACTGCTCCAACTGTATCTACGTACAACCAACACTCCATTTTAAGTGTACAATTAAATGATTCGAAGTGAATTTACTGAGGTGTACAGTTAATCACATGAATCAGTTTTTGAGGAATTCCTTTTCCCTATTGAGACCCCTAATTCCACTCCCCAACTACTTTTCAAACATATCCCACCCCTCCACAGTAACCCCCACGTCGCTCAGCCTTGGGTCTACCCCCACCCCCCAATTCTACTCTCCATCAAACTGGTATTGACTGATTAACGCTATGGTGCTCAAAGGGTGGGAGCAAATACATGTGATATTTTGTACAGGTCTTACTCACTTTTTTATTGATGTCCTTAACAACAACATACCAACAAACAGGCAATAAAGACAACAAACCTGAGTTTAGGCCAGATTTCAGACCACTTGTCACTACCCATAGCCTCCATCACTGACAGGCACACCATCTCTCAAATAGTTATCTGTTTCCTTTTACGTGGCAGATGGCACTCAGTACTATGACAGTATACACAGTTACTAATTTCTCATGCAATTGTTTTTGTTGTTGTTATTTAATGCCCAGAGGAGATCGTGGAAAGTAGTGGAACTTTCTAATATGCATGAGAACCAATGTCTCCTTTCCTTCAGGAAGCAGGATCAAATTATTTCTTAGAATCATTCTAGATAATTGAGAGGTCTCAGCATAATAAGGCTGGGTTAAAGATAAAAAGTTGATATCTTCAATCTAGACAATTTTAAACAACTCAGAAATTGCTTAATTTCAAAAACCCAAATATTATCCACAAGGACAGAGAGAAAAATGAGTAAACTAAAAAAATGTTTGGATAAAAATTAAATGTTTGACTTATATTCATAATACCATTAATATCATTATTATTTACACCAACAATAATTGCATTTGTTGAAAGTATTGTATGCTAACTGCTCCATGAACATTAACTTGTTTAAGCTTCAAGTAAGCATACAGGTCTAAATATTATTAAGGTTATTAATATGAAATGTCTGGTTTCCTTAAGTACTAAGTTGAACAGTTTCTATCTGATATTTCCCTTTGACACTTATTGTTTTATGTTTATTGTGAAGGTACATCCTCAGTCTTTCAAATATACCTTTTTGGCTTGTGATTATCTTTCAAATTTTTTAGAGTAATTTTTGTGAAACCATGGATAAGTCAAAAATTTGTGTTATTTTAGAATATGAGTTCTGTCATGGAACCAATGCAGTGCAGACAGCTCAACATATCAATGATGTGTTTGGGAAGGATGTGGGTAATGAACGCACAATACAAAGTTTTGTTCTGGTGATTTTAATCTTGAAAATGAGCCATGTGGGCGACCTGAAGCCAAGGTGGATAATGATGAGCCGAAAGCTGTAGCGGAAGTGAATCCATTTCAACTTACTCATGAATTAGCAGCAAGGTTTGACATTACTGTTCCAACAATATTGGACAGTTGCAAACAAATTGGCAAGATAAAGGAGCTGGCTAGATGAGTTCCATGTGAATTAAATGAGCGTCAGAAGAGAAATCGTCTGGAAGCTTGCCTTTCTTTGCTGTTAACACAAAGGCGAACTATTTCTACATTGCATTGTTATATGTGATGAAAAATGGATTCTTTTTGAAAATCACAAGCATTCAGCACAATGATTGGATAAAGATGAAGTCCCAAAACACAGTCCAAAACCAAATATTCATCAAAAAAACCTAATGGTGTCTGATTGGTGGTCCAGTGCTGGTATTATCCACTAGAGCTTCATAAAACCTGGTCAGTTGATTACAGCGGATGTCTACTGCAACAGAATGGATGAAATGATGAGGATGCTTGCCATTAAACAGCAGAAACTGGTAAATAGAGACAGGCCAATCTTCTTGCAAGACAGCACTCGATCACATGTCGCACAAACAACGCTGCTCAAACTACGGCAGCTGAACTTGCGAACTCTCTGTCATGCACCATATTCACCAGACCTTGCACCAACTGACTACCACTTCTTCCAGGCTTTGGACCACTTCTTGCAAGGAAAAGTATCCAATTCTCAACAAGCTGTGGAAAAGGCCTTTCACCATTTCATCTCCATTTGCTCTCCAGGCTTCTTCGTTGCGGACATAAACACGCTACCGTTAAATAGGTAAAACTGTGTAAGTGCATATTTTGATTAACTGTACTGCTTCTTGTTTGAGATATAATAAACTACACTTTTGATTCAAAATTGGACATTTCATACTTGATGGCCTGCTTTACAGAGGGAGAAAAGACTAGCCAGACAGAAAGTGGCTAAGCCAGGATTCCACTGAGACAATCTGATGCACTAATCTACAATCCCACTTCTTTAACATACTGCTCTGAAATCTAAAACTTCAAGACATGAAATCTTGAAGCAATAAATAAGGTATACAAGTAAAATAATGGGTGCACTCTAATCAATCAAAGGAAATTTCTGCAAGTATATCAAAATATCAAGATTATAAACAGAAAGTAAATTACTTAGACTACAAATAGGCTGAATTGAGACACAGGAGGGTGCAGTTGAAAGGCAGCATATATCCCTAATATGAATTACAAAACAGACAAGACCCAGAGTATCAGAGTGGTTCTGAGTCAAGAAATCCCTTATGTCATCACTAAAGTTTCTCTCTCAGTGAGAAGTCATGGGTCTACCCTGAAGATCTAATGGCCAATATTACTTTCTTGTAGCTGATGACTACTGTACAGTTTATAAGGTTCTTTTTGTATACAGCATTATATTCACTCCCCTTAATTTTTTATTATAGATATGATTACCTACATTCTATAGATTTAAAAAGTCAAGCTCAAAGATTTAGCCCACTAGAAAGTAGAAAATGGGGATTTAAAGCCATGACTGAAGATTCAATTCTATCCCACCATTCAATAGCTTTAGCGTCCTCATCTTCAATACATTTCCCCCAGTCATGTTTTGTTAATTTTTTTTTAATATTCAATGAACTTTTAATTACACATAATATCAATAGTGATATTGCTTATGTTCTACCTATGGTCTCTTAGCTCTGTATTATTTTTCTTTTCTTTTTTTTTTTTTCTTTCAGCATATTATGGGGGTAAAAATGTTAAGGTTACTTATATTGCCCTTGCCTCCCCTCCCCCCTCGAGTCAGAGCTTCAGGCATGACCTTCCCCCAGATGGTGCGCATCACACACATTATGTATGTATATATCCATCCCCTCCTCCCCGCTCCCGTCTGCCCTACACTTTTAATTGTTTCCAGCAGGGAGTCAGACCTGTCTTCTTTATCTGATGAGATATCATTTATTTTTATCTCTAAGTCTTTATCTAATACAGAGATTTTGATTGACTTCTTATCCTGAGAGGTGGAAGCCTCCTCACAGATACAACTTGTCATGCAGAGGTCTCTTCCTCTCTCCTTGACATTTGTATTTCTCTTGGATACTGTAGAGAAATGCAGCTTGCCTTACCAGGCAGGGTTTGAGAAAACATTGATTAACCATGATCTAATATGTGAATTGGCAATGGGAGAGGAATTTTTCAATGGACAGAACACTTCTTTCAAAATACTTCTTTCCATTAACCTTTGTAACGTGGACTGTTTTCTACTTTTTTCTCCCTCCAATGTGTAAAAAACAAAGTGCTCATTGCAAGAGATTGTGAAATGAACACGGAGAATTGAGCCCATTTTAGAGATATTTGATCCAGGTAAAGCCAAATAATTCTGTCCCCCAGAAAAGAGCAGTCTTTGACGCTGCTTGGAGTGGTGGAGATGAGCATTTAAAGTCTTTATCTCCTGGGAAATTCTACACTAACATCGAGGCAGTGTTACTCTTATCTCCTGTCCTTGTTAGTCCCTGCAAATTCAAGGTGCTCTAATGGGAATATATAGAATATCTGATAGATTACAGCTTTCTTTATTTTGATGTCTTTTCAACCATATCTTCTTCAAACTACTCAATACCATCTCTTGCTAGAGAAATGGTAAGCATTAAATTCTTACCACTTACATACACTGTGGGGGTTAGCTTGAACTGTGAATAATACATATTATTATTATCTTATCTTAGATATCTGTTTCTAAGTCATGACTCCACATTTTTATATTGTATTGAAGACCAAATTGGACTGGTATATGGAATAGGTGGAGGGAAATGAGTTGGTAGGTAGAGGAATTTGCAGGTCCTTCTCAGTCTATAATCTGTTACATTTTATGTGTCTCACCCCAGGTTACATCTTTTGCACCTGCCTAGGCCAAGGTCCCCAGACTCCAGACATAATAAAATGTTCAACAGCAGTCAATTCACCCCAAAGTATTTTCTGCTGACTGGTTTCCCTGGTCTGGAGGCACTGTACCCCTGGTTCATCTTTCCATTCTGTTCCATATATCTTGTGGCGCTTGTGGGCAATAGCCTCATCCTGGCTGTGATCAAGAAAAACATCTCTCTGCATCAGCCGATGTACCTGTTCCTTGCTATGCTGGCCTTTGCAGAGCTTGGTGTCTCTGTGTCTACACTGCCCACTGTGTTGGGCATCTTCCTTTTTGGTGCCAAGGAGATCTTCTTTGAAGCCTGCCTTCTGCAGATGTTCTCCATACATTCATTTTCCATCATGGAGTCAGGGGTTCTGCTGGCCATGTCTGTGGACCGCTTTGTGGCCATCTACAATCCACTGCAGTACACTGCCATCCTGACCCTGCCCCGCATTGCTGGTACAGGTGCTGCTCTTGCACTGAAGAGTGTGATGCTCATGTTCCCACTGCCCTTTCTCCTGCAGCGTCTGCCCTTCTGTGGCCACAACACCCTCTCTCACTCCTATTGTCTTCACTCAGACCTGATCCAGCTGCCCTGTGGGAACACTCGTCCTAATAGCATTCTGGGGCTTTGCATTGTCACTTCCACTTTTGGGCTGGACTCACTGCTCATCGTTGTCTCTTACGTGCTGATCCTCTACACAGTGCTGGGCATTACCTCTGGTGAGGGGCGGCGGAAGGCCCTCAACACGTGTATGTCACACATCTGTGCAGTCCTCGTGTACTACGTGCCCATGATCAGCGTAGCACTGGTGCATCGCTTCATGAAGCACGTTGCACCTGCTGTCCGCCTACTCCTGGCCAATGTCTATCTTCTGGTGCCACCTGTGCTCAATCCCATCATCTACAGTGTTAAGACCAAGCAGATTCGCCAGGCGTTGATGCAACTCTTTCTTCAAAGAAAATATTAATAGAGTTAGGGCCAATGATGCAGTTTCCCTCAAACCAGTCAGTTTCATCTCCTGTCTGGGGAGGGAGTGCTCACCACATTGTCAAAGTCAGAAAGTGCTAAAATGCTGCATGTTGATCAGTGTGTGGGGAACACACTTTTTCATACAGTACAGGTTGCAGTCTAAATTAGTATAGTATGTTTTTTGTATACATTCTTTTAATGCAGAAATTCTAATCCTTAGCGCTGTTCTAGATTAAATACTCCAATGTTTGCTAATGGTTATAGTGAATTGAATAATGATTTTCACTTTAGCAATGTTTTTAAATGGAGTTTTTTAAAAAGTAACTGGCCATTAATAGGTAAATAGTTAAATGAACTAAGGTTTATCCATACTATGGAATATTTTGCAGTAGTAAACAACAACAAAAATACACAGATTGATAAGTGTTCAAAGCTTAAGCAAGAAATAGCAAATTATTAAATTATCTATGTGAATTATATGTATATTTAAATACATTATACCACTAAATATAAAACCACTTAGGCAATTTGTTTTATGTGTGTGCAAAAACACACTAAATTGAAAATAATAATGGCTCTTTTGGAATATTCCGTGATGGTGAAGAGAGGAACAAAATAAATTCTCACTTTACTTATATTATTTAAAATTTTTAAAAAATGCATTCAATACTGTTTTGCTATTAAAATTTATATATTATATATCAGTATATATTAAAATATAATTATATGTATATCTATATGTACTAGATAAGCTATATGTATCTATATACTGAAAACCTGTTCAAACCCTGGGACAATTAGAAGAAAAGTGGATGCCAGTTTTGGGGAATAACACTAACTCCTCCTGCTAAGATCTTACTGAAAGAACTTATCAGAGACAGACATTGAGATGATGAAGTGGAGAGCAGATAGGGTAAGTTTGTTCATGCTGGATAACCTCAATCTGCTTGAGAATTTGAAATGTGCGTTCTTAGAAGGCGTTGTCCTCAGTTGAAGCCATTGCAACATGACAGACTGAATGTTAGCAGGATAAAAATAAAAGGGGAAATTTTGTGAGTGCCTTGCTTTCTTTGGTTATGAAGGGGCCTGGATTTACAAGTGTTCCTGTCTCCCTCATAGCAGCTTTCAGTGGCTATCAAGACTATGTTGTCCCCCCACCCCCATTTCGTTATGCTTCCTAACAGCATATTTTGAGGCCTATTGCATGTCTCATATCACACATCATGGCTGTAATCAGGTAACTCTCTGCGTACTGCTTTATTAAAAATGTCTGTCTAGCCAAGTACATTTAAGTCCAATAAGACTTAGTCTGTGTCTCTTTTGTTCACTACGTAGACTCCTTGACCTCTATGGTGTCTGGAACACACTAGGTACTCAAAATATATTTGAGGAATTAATCATTTAATAAATGCATATCTACATGTATTTCCTTGATACTTACGTTTGTATCCCCCCTCTTCTATTGTGTGCATTAACCCCACTGATGATACTGCATGCATCCCTTCTTCTTCTCTCCCCTCTGTTTCTGTATTGGCCACATTTTTTTCACTCTCTTTTTCTTATTCACATTCTAAGGATAGTCTCAAAACCTAACAATATTCTCCTGGAAAATACCAAAACTTCAACTTCTTGATAAAACACTAATGGTCTTAATTCAAACCTCATGCTCAGTGTTAGCGCATGTGCTTAGGTCAAACAATCACAGTGACATTTGGAGACTTCTGGAAAAGCACATGCATATTTTAATCTTAACCATACACAAAAGCGATCTCTGTTAATGTTTTGCATGTGGTATATGCATGAGAAGAGTAGTTTGAAAGAAGTTTGAAAATACGAAGAGGATGTGTAAGGCTGCTGCCAAAGCTGTAATGGTTTCAGTATATCTTACCCAATCTTATAGCCCTATAAGGTATATTGTTCACATTAAACTTGGGCCAATAAGTCATGAAAATAAATTCAAATTCATATATATATATATATATATATATATATATGATTTTAAACTCTTCATCCTTAAATGACTTGATAATCTGCCTCCAAATTGGTGAAGATTAATTCAGACTGAAGATTTGATATGAGTTCCATTTTTCTCATAGAATTTATTTTTGTAATTATTACTTTAACAAGCTTTCATACAGTTAGTTTTTTTTTTCTTTTTCCCATGAGAATATCTCCATGTTGCTCATAATTCTACTTCTTTCCTTCGTAAACCTATCCATTCTGCCTAGTCATCATTCTCTCTGTCCCATCTCTTCCCCACTGGCTAGTTTTCCCCTCAGGGGAGGGAATCTGATGACTGCTAACACTGTGGCTCTTTTCTCTCCTTCTCAGGCACGTTGAAATTCAGGTCAGCATTTCACAGAGTATATATGCTCTTCCCTGCACAGAATAGGGAACTTCTGAGAGGAATAGGAATAAAACTGTCTGTTCTTCTCTTCTGTAAGCTACAACCTATTTGTACCGCCCTCTACCCTAAAGGTGTAGTTTTGATGACTGGCTTATCACTCAATTATAACTGCATGCCTCTTATTTGTCTCAAATATCCATTCATACACCTGTATTGCAAAATAGTCTTAGCTCAATAAATTTGTGGAAACTTTATCAGAGCCATTCATGTAAGTGGGTATCCCAGAGTTGGAAGAGAGCATTTCTGGATCTCCAGAACTTTCTGTCTGATGTACAATATAATTTTTTTCTATGTCATCTGAGTGATTATGTCCTATGTAAATTATTGTGCCTCTTCCTGAATATTTTGTCATTCGCTAAGATTGGGGTTCTTTTCCCAACCTACTTACTGTACCAGAGAACTTTAGTGCACTGAGATCAGTATTGATATACATTTTTTTCCTAGGTGTTCTCTAGGTATCCACTTTTCCAGTAACATCTGGTATATACTGTCTGCAATCACCTCCTGCTAGAGACTGGATTCCTTGCTCATTGTGGTCCCTACAGACTGATTTTCTGCATGATGCTAGACATTGTATCTCTAGTAAAATGACAGAAGGTCATCTTCATATTTGTTATGCTCTTGTCAATTATCATTGCACTACCTTGGGTACCTGTACTTCTACAGACCGTTATTGTCAACGCCTTCTTCTTTTTTCCCATCTGCAATCAACTCTAATACCTGGAAGCATTAAAATTCAAGAGAAATGAAATAGTGCTTTTGTTCATTGACCCTCTCCCACCCCCAAAAAAAGATTAGCAAATATCAGAGTAGAGAAGACCTCTGGGTTATGGAGACCTATGTCATTCTGAATTACAGTGATGCCCACTTGCGTTATTCAGACAGTTGCATGGCTTTGTGTCATCATTGCTAAGCTATATGCTAAATTGGATGGAGAAAGAATGAGAGAAAATTTTCACATAAAAAAATGAATATTTTAAAGCAAAAGAGAATGTAGAATGGAATAGAAACCTGAGCTGAGTTTTTCCCAGACAAAGAGAGCAGCATCCTTAACATTAAATCCCTCAGAAACAAATCAAGTATCTCTGGAGAAGATGTGTGGCATGATCCCATGATGCCTTATAATACATATTAATACATGCAATGGTATTTCCTGGGTCAACATATGTGTGTAGCTAATATCCTCAGGCTAATTCATTTTTTCTTTTTAATAGCTTTATTGAGATACAATTCAACAAAGATGCAATTCAATAAATTACATACACGACTCACTGATTTATAGTGTACAATTCAATTATTTTTAGTATATTGACAGAGTTGTGCAATCATCACCACAATCAATTTTATAACATTTTCATTATTTCATAAAGGAAACCCCATGCCACTTAGCCACCATCCCCCATATCCCCAACTCTAGGCAATCACTAATCCACTTTCTGTCTTTATATATTTGCTTATTCTGGATATTTCTTATAAAGGGAAGCATGTAATATGTGGTTCCTTGTGACTGGCTTATTTCACCTAGCATAAAGTTTTTGAGGTCCATCCATGCTGAAACTTACATTTCAGAACTTCATTCCTTTTTATGTCTGTAGAATATGACATCGTGTGTGTGTATGCACACATATACACACACACATTTTCTTTATCCACTCATCAGTTGATAGGTATTTGGGTTGTTTTTACCTTTCAGATGTTATGAATAATGTTGCTCTGATCATTCATGTACAAGTTTTTGTTTGAACATTTTTTTTCAATTATCTTGGATATACATGTAGGTGTAAAATTGCTAGATCATGTAATCAAAATCGTTTGTACTCCCATAACATTTTGAAATAAAAAAATAAATAAAATATTAAAAAAGAAAACATATGCCAGTTGGACTTCATCAAAATTTAAAACTTTCCCAACACCCGATAAATATTACTATATGTGCACTTAAGTGCTGATCAGTTAATACTAATTTGATGGTGAGTACACATGGTGTTTGTTTTTCCACTCTTGGGATACTTCACTTAATAGAATGAGTTCCAGCTCTATTCGGGATCATATAAGAGGTGCTATATCACCATTGGTTTTTGTGGCTGAGTAGAACTCCATAGTGTACATATATCACATTTTATTAACCCACTCATGTATTGATGGGCACTTGGGTTGTTTCCACATCTTTGCAGTTGTGAATTGTGCTGCTATAAAATTCTAATGTGGATGTCGTTTTTATAGAATGTCTTTTGTTCTTTTAGGTAGATGCCCGGTAATGGGATTGCTGAATCAAATGATAGTTGGGCAGACGGGAAGGGGGAGGAAGGGATGGGTATCTCCACACCTAATGGGTGCAGTGCTCACTCTCTGGGGGATGGACATACTTGAAGCTGTGACTCAGTGGGGCAAGAGTAATATATATAACCTAAACATTTGTACCCCCATAATATGCTGAAATAAATTAAAAAAGGGAAAAAAATAAAATTTTGTTTATCAAAAAATAAATAAAACTTTCTACATTAAAGGACACTATTAAGAAACTGAAAAGACAACCCACAGAAGGGGATACAATATTTGCAAATATCTGATAAGGGTATAGTATTGGGAATATTTAAAGAATGCCCATAAATCAACAATAAGAAGGCAAATATTTCTGTTTAAAAAACAAGAAAAGAACTTGAATAGATATTTCTCCAAAGAAAAAATACTTAGCAGAATGGGTTCTTACTAAATAGTCAATCAGCACTTGAAAAGGTGATCAACATTATTACTCATCAGAAAAATGTAAATTAAGGCCACAATGAGATACCACTTTATTCCCACTAAGTTGGATAGAATAAAAAAAAATAAAGTAGGGAAAATAGCAAGTGTTAGAAAGAATTTGGAGAAATTGGAACATTCATACCCTGCTGGTGAGAATGTAATATGGTGCAGCCCCTGCGGAAAATAGTTTGGCAGTTTCTTTTTTCTTTAAATATCCTACTCTACCCCACAAATTAGGTGAATCCAAATGCTAATGTAGACTAATGGTCAGCAAAAAAGGATATGGATTACTTTTTACTGCATCAAGTTGCGTCTGGGTTCTGTTTCTAATCAAAGTGATTTTTAATATAAACCATCTACAAATTAAACAGTCAGGTTACTTCATGACTCTAATTTGAATCTGATAAATTATAATATAATATATAATTACTTTAAACTTTCTATATAATTTAAATTGCACTAGACTCTACCTATCTGCATTCAACAGTTCTTAAAATGTCATTTACCTTGTAGATTGAGATTTAGAGAAAATTAGCTTTCAACTATGAAAGAGAATGCTTCTCTATGATATTAAACTTTTCTCCCCTTGGAAGACAAAAGATACATCATCTGTCATACTAAGTATATTTAAGTTAGATATAACATACTTTTTGTTTTAACATGTGCATTGAATGACAAATAACTTTGTAATACTATGCAAAGTAAGAGAACTATCTTGAAACATTGGCCAAACTATTTTGGACTGCTATGAAAAAATGCCGTAAAGTAGGTAGCTCATAAACACCAGATATTTATTTCTCATAGTTCTGGAGTCTGAGAAGTCCAAGATCATAGCACTGACAGATTTGGTGTCTGATGAAGGCCTGTCTTCTGGTTTATAAATGGTGTCTTCTCGCTGTGTCCTCACATGTCAGAAGGAGCAAGGCAGCTCTCTGGGGCTTCTTTTACAAAAGCATTAACCCCATTCATGAGGGTTATGCTGTCACTACCTAAATACTTCCCAGAAGCCCCAACTCCTAACACTATCACATTGGTGACTTACTTTCAGTACATAAATTTGGGAGTTAGGGCACAAACATTCAGACCATAGCAATCTCATTATTAAAATTGCTTTTAATTCAGTCATCAGAAAATATCCATGATTGGTTTATGTCTTTGAATTGTAACAGGTGTCAGAAGGGGTCATAGGTGAAAGTATGAAATTGATCATTTTTATTCATCATCCAAAAAGCCAACAGGTTTAAATGAACATCGCATACCTTCTCTTTTTTTCTTACCCTGAGACATAATATATCCTTAACAGTTTGAGAAAAAAAGGGGCATTTTTTTCTATTACAAGGACACATTTACTAAGTAATTATCAGGTTGCATTATAGCATCTATTTGCTAAGAGTCAAGTGTGACTTCTTTCTCTAAGCTATGCTTAATTTATAATTTATATTTTTAGCAAGTAGAAAATTTTGTACACCAGAAGTCCCAGGCAATATTTAAAAGATTGTTTTTGCTTTGTCTTGCCTCTTAATCTCTACTTAATGTCCTACTAAACAAAATTATGAAATATCTTTGTTTCCAGCCCTCTGCCTATAAAAATTCTGTTTCTCCCCTATGCGTTCAAGCAGATCTATATTCACATTTTTTAGCAATAAACACAGAGAGTCCAGCCCACATCTAAGCATCTGCTTTAAAGGGGAGCAACATGAGCTTCTCTAATCCCTTTTATAATTTTTCTGGTGCAGGGATGATTGTCAGTGATGAAAATCATATGATAACTGTATTATCTTATTGATTAAGTTCCCCGTCCTCAAAGAACAAATTTAAATTTGTAGGCAAGGATTTCTCCTGGAAATATGACAAACATTTTCTGTTCCATTAGTTGCAAAGATATGAAATGTGTCTTTCTGGAAAAGATGTGCAGTGGTGTCCTTGGTATGATTTACTTGAGAATAACAATTAATGAACACAAACTCTAATTTTCATATATAGTCAAAAGATCATTAAATAATTATCAAGGGATCATTAAATGTATAATAAGCATTAACAGGGCTGAAGGTTGATAAAGTAAAATTTGAGCAAAGTCTTGCAGAACACATTTCCAGTTTATAATGAAAAATGTCATTCTCCTTTGCGTGTACATTTCTGCTAAATGTTTGAAACAGGCACTGACATCTGGGGAAAAGTCTACATCTGAAATTCATCTCAGGCTCTATATGTGCCACCAATCTGATGATCTTTCATCATAGCTTCTGATCTTTTTCAATTCCAGTGCAGTCTATATCAGCACCACTTTGGCTACTCCAAGGCCTTTTCGTGAGTTTATCATCAGCCAGAAGTACATCTCTTCTCTTATTAACCTCGAGTAACCCATTTCCCGATCACAGATAGTTATGTCTTAAATTTCCTTATTTTCTTCTTCATAGTAGATTTGTTTGACTTTACTAAGGCCTTGGCTTACTTAATTTCTCCCTTTTTCCAAGTCTCTCATCCCACTGCTGACTTTACATAGACGATCTAATCTCAGTCACATAAGCCGTCATTTAAAGCATCTTCTCACCAAGTATACAAAGCCCCCTTCTCTCTTGTTAAATCAGCAGCACAAAAAAGGGTATATATTTTCAAAACCATTTTAGTAGATCTTACAAATGGGTCATGGTAGATTTCCAGGACGGATCTCATTTTTTTCCTCTTGTCAGTCAGACAATTATCCAATAAACCAGCCATTTACAAACAATCAAAACACATTGGTTCAGTATTTTAAATCCTCCTTAACACACTGAGTTTTGGAATACCCACCTTCTGCTAGATCTCACAAGTGAGATCATCACATGCTGGGAGGCCCTATTCATTGTAGCTTTCTGATAAATCTTTCCTCCATCCTCACCCCAGCACAATCTGGAACTTTTTCTCACACTAGTTTAACCCCCCGGACTCTGCTATCTGATATTAATTAAACACCCTTGATGTTCTCTGAATACTAACAATTCTGTGCCCTGCTCCTTACTTAATAAATCCATAAAAGTGATAGTCGAGGACCATAGAGGTCATCTATTATGGTACTATTTCTTCAGTATGTAATTGTCCAGTGATAGTTACATTAGCAAATCTTATAGTGCACTTTTTATAAGCAAGATACTTTCTAAGCAATTTACATATATTAATGATTTTACTATCATACTAGATAAAAACTATTATTATATTCATTTCACAGAGATACTAACTCTATTTCCTTGCTTGTTTCCATTAGGGTCTCTGGATATTGAGAAAGGGTGATGTAATTACCTGGGTAATTGCTCCTCAGGGAACCTAACTCCACTCACAAAGCTTCTGATCAGCTTAAAAAGAGGGAGTCGGCATTGCAGCCCCAGGACTAGGAAGCTATTAATGCCAAGGTGGCAGAGACTTGCTGAGGTGAGCTTCCCCAGGCCCACGTGATGCTCAGAGGTCAGTTCTGCTTGTGGTGAGTGCTCAAGCCCAGATCTCCCAGCCCTGCCTCCTGAAACAGCTTTCCTAAGGAGTCCTAACCCCACCCCACAGTTTGAAGCCTTCTAAGTGTTTCTCTAGTCAGTCATTACCTTCCTGAACCTGTGTGGTAGAATGAGAGGAAGCATTCCTTAAACTAGATGGCAGGTGAAGAACAAAACAAAAACATCAGAGAACACCATAGATTCTAGAAATAGTTTTGCTATCATATTACCTTGGGTCATTCATGCAATGCACGTATCGTGTTTATGTGCTCATCTGCTAGGTGAGAAATCCTTGTCTTCTTGTTTCCCTCACAGATGTAGTCTGAGTATCAGTGAGGCAAGGACAAGAGAAGAGCATTATTAATAGAAAGTAGGAGATAAGCTGGCAGTGATTGACATCTTCTGAGAATGTCTGCGAGGAGATAGAGTGGGTGGAATACTGACGTTCTCTGGTTACTAAAGACTCATATTAAATACCCAGAGCCACTCGCCAAGGTAGGTTTTAATATTTTTAACTTTAAAAATAAAGAAACAAGTGTGCACAAAGGTAAAGCAGGTAAGATTACACTGCACATAGGATTTACTTCTAATTCTGTTCAGCTCCAGAGGTGTAGTATTCACTGTACTGCTTTCTCTTTCGTTCTGCTAATTTTTTGTGCCCTATTATATTGGGCTATAGGCTAAATTATTCCTATTGTCACCTCCCAACCTCAAATGCTCTTGTCAAACAAATCTTAAACTCAGGAGAACATGTTTTAAGGTCTCTTTCAAGGAGGCCTGACTCCTGTCTGGCTGGAGAAACTTTGGAGAAGAGGGATGAGAAAGACGTAAAAATGTAAGAGGGATAGGGGAAAAAAAAAGAGAAGATAGCATGGAGACACAGAGAAAACAAGAGAGAAGAGAACCTAGTTTCATGTATGCATCAAAATTTGCCCCTTACAACATCAGGTCATTTGGGATGTGACAGGCAAGATATAAGGTGCCACATGATCAAGGGTGCAGTAAGGCAGCACCTAGAAGGAACAGCTGCTCGGTTCAGAGGTAGACTAATAATTGGTCCATTTAAAGAACTAAGAAGGATGTATTGAACTTTTGGAGGTGAAATAGCAACATAGGGGCATAAAAACAGGGGGAAAAAGCGTTCTCCAAGTCCCTCAGCCATGGAATGTTCTGACACGTGATCATTTGCCGAGGTCAATGATCTGTCCCTGAATTTCCTTATGTTCTAGCACAGGCACCAACTGCAGCACAGAGCTTTTCCTAAGCTAATACTTACTGAGTTAAACCGCACCAGAGTGTAAGTGCTCAGGGATCCTGTATTTAGTCAGGCAATGAAACTTTTTTTCATTTTTTTATTCCCCTATTTTCATGACAAGAAAAATTAGGGGAAAAAAAATCAATGATCTTAAAATCCTAGTTAGGTCACTGCTTTCATTTTTGCCAGTAGGAAAAATTATGAAAAAACTAAGTAATTTTAATATCCCAATACATCAACAGTTTTTATTTTCCCTATGTTTTATTTCAGTCTTTGTCAGAGTGCTGAATTTTATACCCACTGCCATGATCATTTTTTCCTGCAGCACACTACACCCATCTTCACCATTTAGCATGCTAATTCCTCAGGCCTCAGGTAAAATGTTACTTTCTGAAGAAAGTTTTTCCTGAAACTTAAGACTGAATTAGTTTAGTTAAGACTAAATTAGTTTTTGACCTCTAGGTCCTTCTCGTGGTATCCTGAACTTTTTCTTTATGGCACTTAATATAATTGTTATTAGCTTGGAGAGAAGACTTTAGGGTATGTGATGATTGTATTTGAATACTTATGACAGAAGATGTGTTTTTTGTGACCTGTGGTTGAAAGTTTACGGGAAGATTTTCTGACCAGATCCAGGACTCTGTTACATGGGTCCTGCACGGTGCTTGCCGCAGAGGAGTGCTGATTGATTATAGATCTACAGAGCAACGAAGAACTTAATAACAACCAGTATGGAACAGTGAAGTCCCTGTTTCTGGATAAGTTTAGCAGTGGCTGAACAGAGAGCTCATATCCGAGGAAATGCAAACAGATTTTTCAGCACATGTGGTAAGTATGTTTGTGCGCGTATAAATAGGTAAGTAGGGGTGTGTGTGTGTGTGTGTGTGTGTGTGTGTGTGTGTGTGTGTGTGTTCGGATGAATGAGTTGAAAACTATATTCAGAAGTCCTTCCTACCCTGCTAGTTCAGGCTTCTATTGTTATAACTGCAGTGGCCCAGACAGTGCTCAGCTCAAAACATACCCAGTGTAGGCAGGTGGTTTTCTCCTCCCCTCTGCTCACTTCCTCTCCTGTCTAAAAGAACATACCTTGAAAATCTGTTTAGGTTCCCAGTGTTGTTGCTGCGGTGTATTGAGCTGTGTGTCTGAGCCAGAAACAAAAAGCCCCAATGGACAAGGTAAGTTGGTTTTGAGAACTGTTGAGTTGACAGATTGTGGATGCCGTCACTGACAAAATATTTTCATGAACCTTTAAGTCTGAATGCAAATTCACCAGCCTAGGTTCCTACCTCCTCCTGAATCATCCAGGTCTTTGCACATAATTTTTCCAGTTGCTTCCTAATCTTTCCAAAGTATAGAATGGCTAAATCTAGTATGGGTCCAAACTCCAGGCTTTTCAAGTTTAATTCTCCTGCTACTTCCTCTAGGCTCTGGTTACTACCACTATTCAGCCTAGTTTTGAACTTCACTGATTTATACAGCTATACTGATTCATCAGGTATTTTTTAGCTGTTTCGTATAACATGCTCTGTGGCTCACATTTATATATTTACCAAAAATATCTGTTCACCTAATCCCAACATTAGTCCATATCTTGTGCTAGGATTGCCTGTATATGTCTGTCTCCCCAGCAGCTTTTAAGGACCAGGCAACTCCACACCAACACAAGGCAATCATTTCTTAGCTGATCCAAGGTGCACTACAACTTAGGATCTTAGCTAATCCAAGGTATGCTACAACTTGCAGCCATAATTTTCTATCTGCCTAGCAATTCTCTAGGATAGCAACTGTAACATACTTCATAGTGGAAATTTCCTGATCATGGTCATATGTCAGTTTTCAGAAATAAGACCTTTGTCCACATAAATCTGTAGAGTTTATTTTGTTTTTCTCTTTCCTCAGTGCCCAGTGATCCTTCTCCATAGTGATGTCATCTCACTAGTTTGTGTCTGATTTTCAAGGTGGTACTGATCTAATGGGATGACATTTCAACATGAAGAATTCCAATAGCTCTTTGGGGTTCCTACCTACGACATTCATTTTGGTTGGCATCCCAGGCCTGGAAGCAGAGCACCTCTGGATATCGGTCCCCGTTTGCCTGATGTACACGGTCATCTTCCTTGGAAATGGCACCGTTCTCCATGTCATCAGAACAGAGGCTGCCCTACATCAGCCCATGTATTTCTTCCTTGCCATGTTGGCACTGGCTGAGGTCGGTGTCTCTGCATCCACCCTGCCTACAGTGTTAGGCATATTCCTTTTTGACATCACTGAGATTAGTTTGGGAGCATGTCTTCTCCAGATGTTTTCTATCCATTCTTTCTCCATTATGGAGTCAGCTGTGTTGCTGGCCATGTCTGTGGACCGCTTTGTGGCCATCTACAGTCCACTGCGCTATACAGCCATCCTGACGCTGCCCCGCATCTTCAGTGCAGGAGCTATCATTGGGCTGAAGAGCATTATACTCATGGCCCCATTGCCCATTCTCTTATGGCGCCTGCCCTTCTGTGGCCATAATGCCCTCTCCCATTCCTATTGTCTCCACCCAAACCTCATCCATCTACCTTGTGGGGATATTTCTATTAACAATATCTATGGGTTTTTCATTGTTATCTCCACTTTTGGGCTGGACTCATTGCTGATTGTGGTCTCCTATGGGCTCATACTCCACACTGTACTGGGTATTGCCACTGGAGAAGGGCGGAAGAAGGCACTCAACACATGTGGCTCACATGTCTGTGCTGTGCTCGCTTATTATGTGCCTATGATTGGCTTGTCTATGGTACACCGCTTTGGGCACCACGTGTCCCCTCTGCTGCAAGTCATGATGGCCAATGCTTACCTCTTCTTCCCACCTGTTGTCAACCCTATAGTCTATAGCATTAAGACCAAGGAAATCCGTCGTGGCATTGTCCGAATGCTATCAGAGAAAAGACTCAGAGTTTAGTCAAAGGCCAAAGTAGGAAGGGAGGGTTTTTTTTGTTTTTGTTTTTTTTTCCTATAATCACAAGTGGTCCTAGCTTTGCAGTTAATGCAGTTAATGTTACCTTAAAGCATGGTGTCTAAAATGAGATTCTACATAGTCTGGCTGTGAACTAAAATGGGGTGCAAGTAGGAGTGGATTATGTTTGACAGAACAGTACATAGAAATGATGTTATTTTAAAACTTGTGTAAAATGAGTTTTTTCTAACACCTGCACACCAGTACAGGCTCTGATGTGGCATGCACCCACTTTCCCAATGCCCCAAGTTGGAAATTCCAAAGATTACAAATTTTGTTCATTATACAATATTCTGAAATTCTCCCAGCTAGGATGCAGAAACTTTTAAAGAGGCAAGCATCTTTTTTGTAGATATTTTTTACAAATACAAAATACAAATATTTTTGTAACATTTACTAACTGATTGAATATTCCTTTGAAGACATTTGAAATAATGTAAAGAGTTTATACTTGCATTATCCAGGGAAAAAATTAAGATTAACATGAAAATATATACTAGCACTTTATATTTATTATTTCACTCACTCCTCCTGAGGTAAGATTAATGTAATTATGATTTCTCAGATGAAAAACTGATGCTTACATATAATAAGCATCTTGCTCAAGCCTACAAGAGCTAGCATTAGAACTCAGTTGGGTCAGACTCCAGAGTCTGATCTGTTAACCCCTGAAAAACTGTGCAGCTGAGCAAAAACTGAAGCTCTTTGATCTTATTAGTACTAAGTCAAGTAGAAGTTACTGAGCACACTCAATTTGTCAGGCATAATTCTAGACCTTAGAGATAAAGCAGTGACAAAAGAGACAAGGTCCCGTCTACTTATGGAGCTTAGAAAGAACTCCCCACCACCATATTCTCCATCTCTGCTGTATTTTGTACTTCCTGGAATGATGTTCAGAACTAATTTTAAATAGACTTTATAACACCTCACATACAAATAACCACACATAAATAAAGCTTTTGAATGTAAATTTTAAACATTTTAAATGGTTTGCTTACATCTTGCATTGTAAAGATGTCAATAACTGACAAAGACTTCTTGTACAAGTTAATTCTGTGACTCTACCTCTAGGTTTCATATACTTTGTTTCCATCGACTCTGACCTGGAAATCTGCAGTTGCCTAGAACTGCACCCTAGGTTCATAGCCTACTGATGGATGACACAACTCTGCAAAGGACAATAACTTAGAATTATCAAGGGAAACCAAGCCAGTAAACCCACAGGAAGGACTATTCATTCCATAGGTGGTCAGAGAAATGAGAATGGTTATTCCCTAGGATAAGAAGAAAAGAGGGGGTATCTTCAGACCCTCTGGAGAAAGATATCCCATAGCTAGAAAGGTACAGAAAGAGATGACAGGAAAGATCTAAATTTTTTAAAAATAAATGTTAGAGATATGTTATTAAACTAGTTGTTTTATTAGTATTAATGGAGAAACTGGATTAAAAGAAAGACATACAATGTGGCTAGCATTAAAAATTTTCTTGACAAAATTTAAGAGCAAATATCTGATCTAAAACAAAGATAAAAATTCTTTGAATACTACCCCTGTGACAATAATGGCAAAGGTCAATCTCCTGTAGCCTAATGGTCTAAGATCTGTGCTTTCACCTCAGCAGCCTGGGTTTGATTCCTGGGCAGGGAATGAACCTGTTCTAGTTTGACTTTGTGTAACTTTCACGATTCTTTTCCCTTCTGCACACAGCTTTTGCTTTCCTGTATTCCGTGGAGACATGAGGTTTTCAGATATTTGTGTATAAATGGTCAGCTGAAAGGCTGGGACCCTAGAAAATATGGCTGGACAGAAATTGCGGGTTACACCTTGTTTATGACCAGCGAGGCTTTTTTTTCTTTGAATTGTTTTTGTGGCTTTTCTAGATGTAGTGAAAACAGTTCTCCACCTCTGAAAGACACCTCTGGCTTCCTTGATTAAGTTACAACGTTGGTTAAGGCTTATTGGTTTCACCTAAAAGGACACTTTAGTTTAAAAGTTCACAAGTAAAAATGTCAGCTGTTTGTCCCAAATAAGGTTTGCTTCATTCATCTTCACTCCTTTCTACTCCTTCCTCTTCACCAATCACAGAGTTTTGACCAATCAGACGTGGCCAACAGTTCCAACCATATTTCAGTGAGGCCAGCGCTGAGCTGTAACCAATCCAGGTGCTTCTGTACTTCACTTTCCTTTCCCCTACGTCATTTTCTCTATTCTGTCCATAAATCTCCAGCGTTGGAGTTTCTCTAAACCTGTTCTAGTTCAGCTGCCTAATTTGTGAATCACTCCTTGCTCAATTAAACTCTATTAAACTTTAATTTGTCAAAAGTAGGTTCTGAGATAGAGCTCCCCGAGACCCCCGGGAGCACTGAGAGTCCAGGCGACGTGCCCGCAGAACCCGTTTTGTCCATTGCTCTCTCACTGCCACTGACGCTTGTGGGTAAGTTCTCTGGCAGATTCCCAAGTGCCACAGATTTGTGTTTTGAGCTTTTTTGAGGAAATTTTGTTTTGTTTTGTTTTGTTTTGTTTTGTTGAGCAAATTTTTGATCCTAACTGGGTTCAGAAGTTACATCAGAAACTAAACTAGGTCTGGGATAAGATTGAACCTGATCATTAATTAGCTTAGATCCATTTAGAGGCCTCAAATGTCTAACTGGGTCAGGCAGAATCCAACCGTAAATGGCAATTCTACAGGGGGTATGAGCTCCACCTTTCAGGGATTCGCAGAGATGTCTTTGTCCTATCCCTTTGTTCCTTTTTCTTGTGTACCTAAGGAAGGAAAAATCACTGGATATCTGAGAACCAAAGCCAAGATTGAAGGTGAAAATAGGGTCCTTAATTTCTGGAAAAACTGAGTACTCTACTTTCTGGCAATGCCTACCTATACATAAACAAATATTAGGCCCTAGAAGCATGATACACTTACCAAAATGACAAGATCTCACTAAAAGCAAAATTGATGCCTTTAGCTCTTTGAGGTATCTCCATACTACTATCCACAGAGGTTGTACTAACTTGCAGTTCCACCAGCAGTGTATGAGTGCCCCTATCTCTCCTCTCCTCATCC
The DNA here is from genome assembly GCA_963573855.1 of Lepilemur septentrionalis. Taxonomy (NCBI): domain Eukaryota; kingdom Metazoa; phylum Chordata; class Mammalia; order Primates; family Lepilemuridae; genus Lepilemur; species Lepilemur septentrionalis. Next base: position 21,232 of record CAUYMX010061057.1, read on the forward strand.
ACACCAACATTTGTTGTTTTGGGACTTTTTGATAACAGCCATTCTCACTGAAGTTAAGTGATATTGCATTGTGGTTTTGATTTGCATTTTCCTGATGATTAGACATGTTGAGCATTTTTTTTATATGTTTGTTGGCCATTAGGCTATCTTCTTTGAAAAGTTTCTGTTCATGTCTTTTGCCCACTTTATAATGGGGTTGTTTGATTTTGTCTTGCTGATTTGCTTGTGTTCTTTATAGACT